>JAOYMU010000302.1:46204834-46218554 GCA_025802295.1 Psammodynastes pulverulentus | reverse complement strand
GATAAGATATATGAAAATTCAACATATTGTAAGCGATATATTTCTATATTTGTAACCAATAAAACTTTTTCTATATAAAAAAAACAATGATTCAAGGCACATTCTGTCTGTCTATCATCTGTCTGTCTGTCTGTCTGTCTGTCTGTCTGTCTGTCTGTCTGTATCTACTTATCTATCTATAGTTACATTGTTACTTAGTGTATATATAAATTGCAAACTAATGTCTTTTAAAAATAAGTTAATTGTAATGTGTCAGAAGTTCGATAAAATTATTTTTTTAAATGCTTCTTTCCTTTCCTTCATAGCGCAGTAGATGTAAGATTAAGCAAACATCTAATTCTATGTGGGAGGACCAGGAAAATAGATGCTGATTCATCACATGACAGCAGAAGGAGCAAGAAGATTGCAGCCAAGATGAACTGGGGTGGTGGAGTGCAGGGCAGCAGGGAGCCAAAATGGCATAATGGGGGTAGACAGCCAGATTGAGGGAGTTGCAGGACCCTTGCGTCTATGAGTGCCGGTGGGCTACCAAGTGCCCAAATTGTGATCATGTGAACAGCCGTAACTTTGGGCACAGGTGCGGCAACAGCTCTAACTTCATCTTGCTATTGATGTTAGTTTCTTTGATATAAAATCTTACACCATTTCAATTTTAAACAAATGAAAATGACACAGATTTTATTTTAATTATGCAATTGGTACTTCAGCTCATTCCATTACATTCTGAATATACAAGTAGTCCTTGACTTACAACCATTTGTTTAGTCACCGTTCAAAGTTAAAACAGCACTGACTGAAGTTCAGTTTTCATACATACAAACATTGCAGCATCCCCATCGTCATGTAATCAAAATTCGGGTGCTTGCCATAAATACAACTGGCATGTATTTATGGCTGTCCTCAGGTCATGTGATTGCTCTTTGTAACTGTCCCAGCCAGCTTCTGACAAGCAAATTCAATGCGGGAAGCCAGGTTTACTTAATGACTGCATGATTCACTTAACAACTGCAGTGATTTTCTTAACAATTGTGGCATAAAAGTGTTATAAAATGAGGCACAACCCACTTAACAATTGTCTTGCTTAGCAAGGAAATTTGGGGCTCAACCGTGGTCATAAGTTGAGGACTACCGGTATACTGTTGCTTAAATAAAACTTAACGTTTGTTACAGAGCACAGTTGCTAAACTGTAGCCTATAAGCTGCTGCTTTGAGAATGAAAACTGAAAAAATTATAAATAGAATACTTAAAGGGTGTGTTCTACTATTTTATATGTGTACGTATTATATATTTAAATTATGAAATTTTTAACAATGAAAGATGCCACACAGGCAATCAAAAATAACAACAGCAACAACAAATGAAATACTAACAATGATGATGTCACAAGGATTTACATTTGTGACTTAAATTCAAACTAAAATATATACTATGTAGTAGAACAATAGGGATATGACACAAATTTGCAACAAGCCAGAATTAAGACATTGGTCACACACCAAACTTGGGAAAAATAAACATTAAAGGACCATACACATAGGTTACAATACCTGCTGTTTAGTGCATTCCTGTGAGCCAAAATGAAATGAATGCCATGTAGGAGGAAAGGAAAAGATGAACATAATCAGATATAACAAAACATATACTATTATGAACTACTGCTATTATGTAAGGAAGTTGTTAAAATGGATTTTCCCTAGGCAACTTAGTCATTTAATATAAAATGTTACATATTAGTAATTTAATATAAACTAGTATTGCTAAAATTTGTCAATTTTCTTTAATATATTTCATCTATATTTCCTTTCTATATGTTATTTCTTTTAAAACGTAATTCAATGAGCATGTGTAACCTCAGCAAATCTTTGTTTTATAAATCAATTAAAGGAAATTGCATTGAGAAACCAAACATGCAAATCATGTTTTATTTTATAGCCTGATTTGCTGCCTTTACAGTGAAGGACAAAAAAAAAAAAGAAACTTTCATAATGAAGCATTATATTTACAATGAGCGTATATGAGAACCACAGCCAAAGTGCATCTCTGCCTGCTCCTACCATGTATTTGGACAAATGTGAGAAATGTATCGATGTTTCTGTTTTATACTTTTTAAAACATATCAAAAAGCATCCTATTTTTAGGGTATTGATTTCAAATGTAAGAATTCATAAAATCATACAAAAAGTTACCAAGTCAATCCTTTCCCTGAGAAGTATTCTATTATATAAACAAAATAAATAATCAGGGTTATTCAACAAGATTCACAAAACAGCAAGAAAAGCTATTTGATAGTAGCAAACATTTATAGGCCAGCAATAATTATAAACTGAAATTAGCTACACATAAAGGAACATTCTCAAAAAAGTTGGACGCCAATACTTTAGAATCAGAGAGAGCACTTGAATATACCAAAAGATTCAAAAGATTCTCTCTTTTCTGCATTATATGAAGATTAATTCACTGTATCAAAATTATAAAATGAATCAAAAGACTTTTTCCTCTCATAAAATGTCATGTCTTCCCAAGCTAATTCTTCTTTATGTAACTTTCAAGCCTGATTCTTCATGCTATTATATAGTGAAAATAGTTATCAAATTATCAATTGATACATAGTGAAATGCCTAACATTGTAATTGGGAATAAAAAGAAATTAATACATATGCAATTTATGTTACATAATTTACCCATGGACTAACTCAAAGTGTTAGTTTTAAAATTAATATTAGCATAGTGTATACGTCCAACTCTCTATTATTCAATGTTCTAAAGACCCCGATTGCAGGGGCAATATGCCGATTCTGTAAAACGCTTAGAGAGGGCTGTAAAAGGCACATAAAGCGGTATATAAGTCTGTGCTATTGCTATTGCTATTATTCTATGTTCTATGAAAATCTTAATCTCTTCAGTAGTAATTCTCTCCTCAGGAACCCATTTGCCAATCAGAAGTTAAAATGGTTCTGCTATTTGAGCCCATCTATTTGTCAGGAAACAGTTAGGGCCAGGGTCTTCAGACTTGACAGCTTTAAAAGACTTGTGGACTTCAACTCCTAGAATTCCTCCTCCAATTATGTTAGCTCAGGAATTCTGGAAGTTGAAGTCCACAAGTCTTAAACTCGGCAAGTTTGAAGACCCTTGAGTTAGGCATTCAGAAGCAAGAGCCACAAGCCAGAGCCTCTTTCTAGAACAAGGAAAAAATTTTATGCAGAACTCTTAAATAAAATTACATTTTTGAGAAATATAGATTTTGTTAGTAGTGTACCATCTCAAGCTTTCAAAAAAGCAGCATATTTAAAAATAACAAACAAAAAATAATTTACTTAGCATTAAAGTTGTGACCAAAGATAATGCCACACTCAATGTATATGTACTTCACTTATTTCTTCATACAGTTTGCTCCAGAAACCTACTTTCACAATGAAAAATAGCAGTATAAGCTATCATATCATTCTTGTACTATAGAAGTCCTACAAAGTTTAGTGGACATTAAGACTCCGGTATTTCAAAATACAAACACTTCTAAACATTAGACAAATATTATAACATTAAAGTAAAATATGTCTTCTTCATCTAGATTAGAGTATCCAAATCATTGGCAAACTAATTATGCACATAATGCTCTCTCAGATGATAAAGATTTGGTTCAGATTTGTTAAATGATGTAATATTATGTCAGCATACTAGTGGAAGATATACACTCTGGTTTAATATGTTGAGAAGAGACAAAGTAAAATTGAGCTTACATAGATAGCGCATCACAAATTTGTTCTTTGGAATGAAATAACAATAATTCATTGATATGAATCTTCAGACATAGAGTTAATGTAAAATGTACTTTAAATATCCATCTCATTAAAATGCATTCTGCACATAACTATTTATTATAAAAGCAAGGCAACTTCTATATAGGGAATAATTTGATCATATCTGTTTTCACCGTAGAAAAAAGTTGATGATTAGCAATTTCATGCTCTAATTCTCATACTTATACTGTAACATACACTATACAAATATTGACAGCTTACCGTATGATAACCTCTAGGTAAGGGTGGCTTCCCTACAGGATAAGCATCAACAGTATCAATAATTGTTTGTCTTTCCCCTTTTTGGTTGATTTTTCTAAATCGTCTTCTAGATTGTCTATGTGAAGCTTGTCGCTGGAAATACTCTTCATTTTCATCCATGTAATCCACCTAATAAATAAGCAAATATAATAATGTACTTTAAATATATTTTAAGCAACATTAACAGATGGTCTCCAATGCATTTGCAAAGATTTGTTTTATTCTGAGGATATTAAATCACAGTTTTCTACCTACAAAGTGCATATTTTAAATAGTGAATCCATCTGAAACTATGCTTTAAGAGAGAACAAACTTTAGATATTATCATATATATCCTGGATCTCACCTATAGTTGTTAGATAGGTTGTTTACATTTAATGTACATTTAAAGTACATTAATGTATTTTAACTCTGTCTTAAATTTTATTGTGTTTATTATCTGTACTAGTCTTTGGCCAGTACGTTACCTTCATCCCACTCCCGCCAGAAGCCATCCACAAGCATGATCAATGCCATCAAAGTACCAAACCCTGCTCTAACTCTGACTGAAAGGAGTCTAGATAATTTGCTTTATCCAGACTTCTCGGAAGCTGCCATGCAACACGCTCTTTACCACCTTCGCTAGAAAGGAGAAGTTGGACAAACACTGTCCAGGCTAGCTGAGTTGAACATTGGTCCTTTGAGGCAGGGGCACACCATGACCTCTTTAAGAACTGACAGGACCGTTTTGTGTCTCAAGGAGGAGTTAACTATTGGCCAGATTCCCCCCATCCCCTCCTGAGAGGCCTTCATTAGCCAGAAGGGGCACAGATCTAACACAAAAGTAACTGAGGGAGCCCTACCCACTTCCTCAAGTTCAACAGGCTCACATTTGTCCCAGATCACCTTGCAAGATGTAGTTCCCATCACCTCCATAGACTCTGCCCTAAGGGTCCACTGTAGAGTGAATGCAACCAATTTTATCTGCCAGATATGCAGCATATTCTTCACAGCAACCCTTTTAGGTATACTTCAGCATTGCTCCCTCCAAGGAGGAAATAAGTCACCTGGAAGAGAACAGCTGGGCAGCTATCAGCAAACACAATAAGGGAAGAGAAGTAGTTCCTAGTAGTATTCACAACCCTTATTGCATTAAGGCATTAATAGCAGCTCTAGCTCTTGTCCAATAATCTTTGCTCCTTGTGTTTCTCCAGTGACGGTCTAGATGTCTCTTAATTCACTTAAGTTCCCTTAATTTCACTGTGTACCATGGAGAATATTAGGAATCCTGGATGTGGAAACACCACTAAGGCACAATCTGATCTAAAGCCACTGCTGCTGTTTTTTCCACACAGCCACCAAAGCTTCAATCAGACTGAGTAGCAGGATTTCCAAAATAACCCCACCTTCCACCTGGAATCCAGTTGGGTCCATTAGTCACCTGGGATGGGCTGATCCAATAGGTTCAGCGTCCCTGTGGATGGAAGTAGTATCTGAGAAATTGAGGATCAATAGTGAGTGGTGTGTCCTTGGCACGAGAGAAATCAAAATCTCCTCCAATTCCAGAGCACTCTGGTATTGCTCTGATGAAAAAACCAGAAGTATTAGTGCTGCTATAAACTTGCTCCCCTTTTGGACTAGGCATCAAAGAGTAATAAAATATTCATGTAAAATAGTTTCCTTTAAATCTATGCTGTTACCAAGTTCTTCACTGATACTTCTATATAGTAGACAACATTACAGAAGTGGTTTGCCATTGCCTTCTTCAAGATTATTGGTTTTTTTCAACATCCCAATTCAGCCTGCGATTTCATGATATTCCCACCCAAATACTAAGCTCAAACTTGTTTACTCAAACACTGTTAAAAATAAGAAAATTAAACCTCGCATTGTTGGCATTTGTGAAATGGCTTGACCTACATTGTAGCTCTCATTTCTCCTAAAATTTGAAGAGATAGATTGGTCACAAGATCAGCCAAACTAGGGACTGAAATTTGTTGTCACTTCTAAACTGTGGAATAGGGAAAGATGGAGCTTAAATTTATGCAAAACAAGATGGAATCTATTAAAATTAAAGAAATTATAAAAGAAATTAAAACAACAAAAAGTACTGCTCCAATTTACTTTTCCCAACACTTTTGAAATCATTCTTTATTAAAGAATATAGGGGTTAAAACCTACAAAGCAAACAGTTAAAGTTTTTGTTTTCCTATGGACAAAAACTTTCTTTCCTTATCAGATGTTCCAAGTCACTAAAAAAATTAAGATTGTAGACCGTCTCTCTATTGTTAGCGGATGTATTTTGGCAAATAATAGTTACAATATGGCAAAGTGACTTTTTACTGGCATTAATCTAGCTATACCTACCACAATCATTTCAGATGGTTCTAGAACAATGCATTCACAGCCACGCCTGAAGCTTCCTGCAGAGCGTTTCCCAAAACTAAAGGAGAGAGAAAACATTTAGAAGAAAAAAAATTGAAAAATCAAAGAAACTTTTAAACAAATTAATGCTATAATAACGGTTAGCTAGTATCATTGCTAATAGAAATAGCAGACTTATATACTGCTTCACAATGCTTTACAGCTCTCTCTAATGGGGAGGGGAAGTGTGTAGAATTTACCAATAATACCCCACAATTAAATAATGAGTTCAACTATTCTAAACTGATTGTTACCACTGATTATAATGCTATTACCCAGACCTTTTTATTCTCTAGTTGAGTTGAAGATTGACTGCAGAACAGATAGCAACCATCTTCTATTAATCCTGTTCCTAAATAATCACAATAACAGCCATATATTTAGAAGATGATTTGGGAGCAGTTAATTTAAACCAATCAAGTTTTTCTTAGGACTGCATAATCAGGGTGGACTGATTTGCAGGCTTTCTGGAGCAGTCTCTCTCTTTAGACTTCACTCTTTCCTTACAGTTACCAGCTGGCAAGAACACTTTGAATTTGACATCTACCTCCAAAGGTATTTTATATGGAATAATGTGTGATAGTTAAAATAACAATTTGTTCCTACTTATACACTGTACAAGGTTTATAATGTCCCAATATTCTAGACCAGAGGTGTCAAACTTGCAGGATGTATCATGTGCTGGCAACGCCCATCCTTGGTTTAGCAAAGTTGCGATGTCACATGACGACATGATGACATGAGTTTGACACCCCTGTTCTAAATAATTTGTCTCTTAGAATACATCATCATAATGATCTCAGTTGGACAAAAAAATAAAACGGAATGTTGCTCAAAGAACACCGGGAAATCACTGATTAAAGGTTCAATAAATAAGGATATGATCAGGTTTTCTTCACTGTGGGTTTCTAAGGAAAAGAGACTGAATTGTCATAACCTAGCAAATTATTAGAAAACATCATATTTTAAATCACTGTCAGGCCATCAGCTTATTTTTTAATTTTTAATTTATTAAAATAGTGAAATATACAGGAATTACTATTTAACAGGAATATTAAATAGTTAATTATAAAGTTAAGAAAAAATTAAGCATAATAGAAATATTGATATAAATATAAATTCCTAACTATGGGATCCAGTTCTAGCAGCTCTTTCTCTTTGCTATTTATGCTTAAGACTTGGACATGCCAATTAGCAACTAAAATCCATTTGATCTGTTCAAGCATTGGCCAATAAAGTAGCTTTATTATTTTAATAGAAGTATTATAGCGGACACTTGGTGGTAGGTATCACCCCAAATTTGTATCTTCTACTTCTCATCCAACTCATCAACAGTAGATAGTTTGATCTCTGACTAAACTTGGCACATGTATTTACTTTTGCTATTATGTATAGATAATGCAGCAATTCTTTGTTCATGCCAGATGATTTAATAGAGGACTTTGGTCTTTCATCTCATATGGCTATACTAAAAAACTTATCATTATAAATAGTCCTTTACTTATGACCATAATTGAGCCTTGCAATTATGGTTGTATGTCATGATGGTTGCAAAGCAGATCATCACTTGATCAACTTGATTTTGTGACCTTTTTCTGATGATCCCTAAACAAAACCACAGTTATAAAACAAATGTTGCACTTGTTAAGTATACCCATTGTTCAATGTAGGTCAGTTTTTGCTACGAATTGGAAATAAATGCCAGTTTCCAGCAAAAATGTCATAAATATGACAGTAGGTTGCAGCAAACAGCTGTACATGTGGGCCAGTTGCTGAGCATCCAAAAGACAGTTATATGATTTGGGGAGTGGCATCTTAACCAAGTTATAAGTAGCTTTGGGGGGGCTTAGTCATAACTTCAAATATTTGTTAATTTTATTCATTCATTCATCCATCCATCCATCCATCCAATTTATGTATCATCAAATAAATACTCACAGCCATTTACAGCAATCCAGTAAAAGGATACTGTCAATTAAAATGCCCATAGAAAGTATAAATAACACAACCAAAGTACTAGACAAAAATTGAATAACATTTGAATTGAATTTAACATTCTGCTCAGAATACTCTTAGAAAACACCATAATCTTGAGTGCTCTAAAACATCTCACAGACGTTTATTGACAGCAAAGTAGGCTATTCCAGCAAAAATAAATTATAAATGTAAAAGGTTCAGTTCTTTGGAGAAGATGCAGTTTAATTTGCCTGTAATCCCATTTACTGAATTCAATCAACTAAGGCATTAACATTCTTCTCAGTAGGGTTAATGACTACTGTAGGATAATTTTCATTTTCTTAAAGGAGACCCAGGGAGAGGAAGTTTCTAGCCTAACAAAGTGATCCAGAGTTTAGTGTAAAGTATTTATGGAGTTCCATAAAGGCACTAGGTCTGAGATACTGATCTTCAGGAAGACTTGATTGTTTTCAAACAGGACAATAACATGAACTATTCAATTGCAACAGATTATACCAAATACCTGGATCCAGTGAGCCATTTTTCCAAAACAACCTCATGGGATATTTCATTCTCAATACACAAAGTCAACTATTTGAGATAAAGTTGCTGAAACCAATGTGAATAAGCATTCATTATCAAGGGAATTGAATATTTTTCTAAAAGAAGTGATTGTATGTTCAGTCAAATTTACAGATGTAAATTATATCTCTGTATTTTCCATATATAAAATCCTACATATTAAGTGTAAAGAGATGAGCTCGGATATTTTTCTATATATATTGTGATTACTCTAGTCAATCAAACTAGAAATACACTTTAACTATATACAATGGAAATACAGAAGAAAAAAACACCATCACCTAATACATTTCATCTCCCCTTATGTGGATCTGGCAACAGATAGTGATTAAAGCAACCTGGGCAGGAAAAAGGAATTTCTCAAGATTGCAGTCTTCCACTTCATAATAATTCTTCATAATAACAAGTGTTATAATTTTGAGTCAGTTTTATGAACACTCCATAAAGCTACTAACAGCCAGATAAAACTGCTTGAAGACTAAGTCAGGACCACAGACTGTTAATAATTAGTCATCCCTACCCTTAGCAAATGAAAGTTATTAAAGGCTATGCATGCATTTGTGTTAATATAGGTTAATAGTTCATCTCATAACTCAATTTCAGTCTACAGGGACAATATCACAATGTGGACTAAAGGGGTTGCAAGTCAAAATGTGCATCATTCAAAATAATGCTGCATTTAACAGTCCTTTTAAAAACAATGCTTACAACAGAAAATAACAGCATTCCAAACTTTCCAGAAAGTTAATTAATTTTATATAGCTTCCTGTCTTATATCTGTGAATCTGGAAGCCTCAAAAACTGTATAACAAAAGCAATACTCAATTCAAATAAACAACTAAAATAAAACCCATTAAAACTACTAAACATATTCTACCGGGAAAATACAATCCATACATTATTATCAGGATAGCCAATTTGCAGGCTCCATGCTCCAGTAATCTCAAGAGATGATGGCAAAGCCGTGTCTTCAAAGCCTCCTGAAAGGCTAACAGTTTTGGGGCCAATCTAATCTCGCGGGGAATGATGTTCCAAAGTGCAGCTGTTCCTGGATCCCATTAGATGACATTCCTTAACAGACTGAATCCATAACATTCCTCTTCTGGCAGACCTAATGGGATGGGTAGTTGTAAACCAGGGAGAAGAAATCCCTGAAATAATCTGGTGCCATGCTATGTAGCACCACTACATTCTAACCACTATATCACCATGGCTCAATGATGATTTATAATGACTTATAAGTCATCATTGAGCCGTGGTGGCGCAGTAGTTAGAATGAAATACTGCAGGCTACTTTTGCTGACTGCCAGCTGCCAGCACTTTGACAATTCAATTCTCACCAGCTCAAGGTTGACTCAGTCTACGTCCTTTCAAGGTCGGTAAAATGAGGACTCAAATTGTTGGCGGCAATATGAGGAATCTGTAAACCGCTTAGAGAGGGCTGTAAAGCACCGTGAAGCGGTATATAAGTCTAAATGCTATTTCTATTAATAGCAACCAGAACTGAACCTGGGAGCAAAATGGCAACCTCACAGAACAGACGTGTAAGGTGTGCTATTTAGGGAGTACACACAACTGCCCATGCTGCCATATTTTATACTAGTTGTAGACCCAAGTGCTCTTCAAAAACAACTCATGTAGAAAGTAACCCATTCTGGAGGCAGGCCATGAGTAGCTGAGAGTAAAGCCTTCCAATCCAGGAAAGGACACAATTGACACACAACTCAAAGTTGAACAAAGGTCTGTTAGCTATGACAATCACCTGCTTATTGAACGTGAACTGCTAGTTCAGAAGCATCCCCAAGTTGCATAAAGGGTCTATTTGTGGGAGTGCCACCCCATGTCACCCCATTCAGCAGAGATGGTAAATTTCCAAAATCTGAAGGCTCTCAAATCCCAAAGCATTCAGTTTTGCTAGGGTTAAACTGAAAGCTGATATTCCACATTGTAATGGGCTGTAAGAATAACCTTGAGCAACAGGTAGAAGAATTATAACCAAGAGGATGGTCAGTTAAGAGAAATCAGTACAAAGCAGGAATGTAATTTGAGAAGGAGTCTCAGAATTGATCCTGCATAGTTTTCTTGGATGTAAAAGCAGGGAGGGGAGAGAGACACATTTAGACTTGTAAAATATTGTTACTATAACCTTATAATAAAAGTTGTATTAGTATCATAACTTTCATTTCCTGGTCTGGACTGCCTCAAATGGCTAAAATCTATTCACATATCCACAGCCTCCAGATATCAGAATAGGACATCAACATCTAGTTCACTTACGGTGGAGACATATAGTTAGATATCATCAACATACTTTCACGGATATCATCTGACAATGGGGGACATGAAAGAAGCCTCCCTGAAGAAAGTGTGCTCTTAACACATTCAGGCGTCCCATGGGCAACAGCTTATAGCTGGCTAATCCTTTCAATCCAGAAGCATCTGAAGTGTAAGGAGGTACTCATTCCCACCTGGAACACTATGTGTATCCCAAAAATGACCTTTCCAGGTGCACAGATAACTATGATTTCAGTAAATGTTGAGGGTTTGTCTGCATGTAAGGAAGAACTGTTGCAGGACTTGTGCCAAAAATATACAGTAACTGTGATGTCCTGTGTATACAGGAGACCCACAGAGATAACCATCATAGAAGACCTAAAATATAGAGCACATGGCTTGTAGCAGAGAGGTCCCACCAAAAGTATGGCAATGCAGTTTATGTGAAGCCGGGTACCCAGGTTCAGTCCACAACAACATCAGAAATAAATAACACAGAGGTAATAACTGTAGAGCTGAGAAACTGTATGGTCACTTCAGTGTATAAACCATCATTAACTGAGTTCAATGGTGACAAATTTAATACATTTAATAAGGATAAAATATTTTTTGTCACTGGAGACTGTAATTGTCACAGCAGCATCTGGGGTTATCTGATGATGACAGAAATGTGGAGGCTGTTATATAGTGGGCAGATTTGAGTAACCTGGCTCTTTTACGTGACAACAAATTACCAGCTTCATTTAACAGTGGAAGGTGCCACAGGGGATATAACCCAGACTTAATATTTGTGAGTAACCGTATAATCCAGCAATGTGACAAAGTAGTCTGCCCACCTATTCCAAATTCCCAGCACCCACCAATTACGTGTCATGTTATTGTGTAGTTTGACCTCAGAGTATCCCCTTTAGACATAAAGCTAAAAAAGCTAAAGTTAAAAAAGCTGACTGGCCTAAATTTCAGAGACTACTGGACAGGGCTGTTAATACCTAAACCAAGCTATTACAACAAATTTGAGGAAGCCGTTAAAAAACATGTTCCCAGTTATCAAACCCTCGGGGCTGCAAAACTATATCCAAGGCCCTACAACAGAAACAAAGGACAAATTGCATAAGTATCTCACTCTTATTGAGGTCGATCCTATGGCAGAAGACACAGTGAATTACTTCTATAGCTGAAGCTAAGAGAGAAAGCTGGATTAAAATAATGAACTGGACATGAGCACAAGTACCCACAAAGCGTGGACATTGTTGAGCTGCCTGAATAGAACTCAAATGTCTTGGAGCACCGGAGAACTACCTGACGACTGGAAAAGAGCTGATGTAGATCCCATCTTCAAAAAAAGGGGGGACAACAGATCCAGGAAATTAATAGACCAATCACCTAACATCAATACCTGGAAGGATCTTGGAAAAGATAATTAAGCAACAGATCTGTGAATATCTAGAAGCAAATAACATTATAACCAGTAGCCAACATGGGTTTATCAAAAACAGATCATGCTAAACAAATCTTATTTCATTCTTCAACAAAGTAATTAAATTAGTGGGTCAGCAAAATACTGTGGACATAGTATACTTAAGAGTTCAGTAAATCATTTGATAAAGTAGACCACAACCTACTTCTTGGCAAGGTAGAAAACTGTGGGATAGGCAGCATGAGCACCATGCTGACAAATTTGTGCTGACAAATCATATTTAATGTGTAATCCTCAATGGAACTACATGGAGGGAATTAAGCAGTGGGATATCTCAGGGTTCCATTTTGGACCTAATATTCTTCAGTATTTTCATAAATGATCTAGACGAGGGAATAAAAAAGGAACCACCAAATTTGCAGATGACACCACACTGGCAAGAATAAGCAATACCCCAGAAGATAGGCTCAAGATTCCAAAAGATCTTGACAGACTTAAACACTAGGCTCTATGTAACAAAATGAAATTCAATGTAGATAAAAGTAAGGTTTTACACTTAAGCAGCAAAAACCAACTGTATAGACACCAGGTAGGTGAAACTTGGCTTAATGCCAGTAATTGTGAGAGGGATCTCTAGTGAACAATCACTTAAATAAAGCAGCCAAAAAAGCCTTTGCAATCCTAGGCTGCATTATTAGAGAGATAGAATCAAGATCACATGATGTTCTAATACCACTTTACAATGCCTTAGTGAGGTCACACTTGGAATACTACATCCAGTTCTGATCGCCACCATATAAAAAAGATGTTGAGACTCTGGAAAGAGTGCAGAAAAGAGCAACAAGAATTATTAGGGGAGTGGAGGCTAAAATATATGAAGAACAGTTACAGGAATCGGGTATGTCTAGTCTAACGAAATGAAAGACTAGGTAAGACATGATAGCAATGTTCCAATATTTGAGGGGCTGCTACAAAGATGAGGGGTCAAACTATTTTCCAAAGCACCAAAAGGCAAGATAAGAAACAATG
>JAOYMU010000302.1:46153502-46165642 GCA_025802295.1 Psammodynastes pulverulentus | reverse complement strand
ATATAAAATAAACATATACCTATGTTTTGAATTTGAAAAAAATCATATTTTATTTTTCCAATTAAGAAGGGTTCGGTAAATGTGCATATGAAACTGGTGGGGTTCAGTAACTCCAACAAGGTTGGGAACCACTGGTCTATAGCATGCAGGTATTGCATTCATTTTAAATTCTAACATTCATAGTAAGTTCTACAATAACTACATGCAGCTTTTTTCGTCTTTCCACACTATTCACTGTATAGATACTCTCTCCAATATATCATATTATGCAATATTATTCATTCATTTATTATCCAGTTCCTTCTCATACAACTTTTCTATTTCTGTTATTAATTTCAGCCACTGTAATCTCTGATCAGTTTAATGCAGGGGTGTCACACTCATGGACTGGATGTGTCACACACTGGCCACGCCTACCCCCAGTTTAACGAAGGGGGAAAAGTTGTGATACATCACGTGACGATGTGTCGTCACAAGTTTGACACCCCTGGTTTAATGTATATTAATCATTTTTGCACCTGATTTGTAATACAAGTAGTCTACTTACAATTGGGACCAGAATTTCCATCACTAAGCAATGCGGTCATAAAGCACAACAGCATCATTTAGTGACAACAATCTGTGCAATCATGATTGTCATTGTCAATTTCCAGCTGGCTTCTCACAACAAAAGTCAGTAAGAAAGCCAGCAAGCCAGCAAGAAGTTGTAAACCCAAGACCAGTAGGTAGGTAAGTTGCTATTACTGTTGGTGGGCAAGTGAGGGGATGCACAGAAGTGTGAAGGAGAGTATGTGGGAGTGTGCAAGAGATGTCATGCAGACTGAAAGGGTGCAGTGTGGTGTGTATCTGATCCAGTGACTTGCAATCTTCCCTGTTGGCTTCCCCACTGATTTTCTAGAGAAAGTGGCAGGAAAGGTTACAAAGGGCGATCATGTGATTATGGGCTCGTTGGCAATTAGTTGTAAATTTGAATAGGTTGTCACGTACCCAGAAAGCAATCACATAACCACAGGGTGGTGGGACAACCATAACTCAGAGGACCACTATTTGTTCAACACTGATTGCTGAACCAATGGCCGTAAGTCACAGACTACCTACATATTCATCAGGTCTTTTTCAGTGAATAAGTAAAGAATACAGAAGGTAATATTAGTATGAATGATACATTACAGATTATTCATCAGGTATACAATTTGTAACTTGAGTGATAGAGACTTTTGAATTCATCTGAAAATTGTAAACTAAAAGGAGTTTAGTGTGTATTCTGAGAAAAAAATAAACCTGGCATATCTGGGTCCAGATTTCAATTCAGCCACAATGTTTATTAAGTAACTAAATTATTTATCACTTTTGAAACTAAACTACTGTAAGAGAGATTGTAGTAGTCTACCTAGGGTAATTACAGTATGATCTGAATGAATATGTAATAAAGGAAATGATAATGATTAGGGCATGTATGTATGAATGGCTTCTAAATTACAAATTCTGTTGTGTTTATTTTTACATTGCAAACCACTTTGTGGCTAAAATTACCAGGACAATCATACAAATGCAAAACTGGTGAAACCCAATTAAATTATGTTTTTTTTAAAACTAGAAATATTTAAAGAGACAGAAATAACTTTACAATGCACCTTAAATTACACATAAATTCTAATCTATGTAGCAAGTTAAAAGACATAATATAATAATTAAAGTGATACTCTGAACCCACAAAAGAATGGAGCTAACTCTCAGGATGATAGATCAAGCTCATTTATCTGTAATCTCATTTATCTGGAATTCAAAAACTTCTATTGCAACTGTATTTTGAGTTGGGAAACACAACAGCCTTGTCAAGATATA
The DNA here is from genome assembly GCA_025802295.1 of Psammodynastes pulverulentus. NCBI lineage: Eukaryota > Metazoa > Chordata > Lepidosauria > Squamata > Psammodynastidae > Psammodynastes > Psammodynastes pulverulentus. The sequence continues at coordinate 46,163,797 of JAOYMU010000302.1, read as the reverse complement.
TAACACTTTGACAAGTATATAACGCAGAGAAGAAAGACCAAGGAATTCAAGAATCAATAGATCTATCTTCAAATCAGACTGATCCTTCCTACTAGAAATCCCACTTTTGAATAGGTGGCACAAACAGGGCTATTCAATTGCTATGATTGTTATGATGAAAAAAAATGTTTTTTTTCCTGTTAGAATGCATATAAACTCTGTTTCCTTATAAAGAAAGCATCAAAAAATAATTCAGAAAGAGGAGTAAAAGACAAGTGAAGACATTGGACAAAATAAAAAGGAACATAAGGAACTAATATATCTTTAAAACAAAAATATGCTAAGAAGTACTTCTGATCTGCCAAGCAATTTGTTAAGTAATTGAACATGCTAAGAAGATGTTTTGTAACTTTATCCATTTTTAAAAAGTCAAATCCTTTTACGATGTTCATATGATAAACAGTTGTAATTATTTATGATCAATTAGTCCTATGAATAAATGTGAAGCAATTACAATACTCTCTACCAGACTAATGCCATACACTGCCATACACTGCCAGAAAATAAAAAGACATACAAATGACAATATCAATATATTTTAGAATAGTGGCACTGGGATCGTACAAAATATGTAACAATTCCCAGACTAAACGTATAAACTTGGACTTAGATCTCCCCTGTCCTAGCCTAACACTTTAATTGTTAAACCAAGTTCAGAATGAAAGGGAGGAAGAAGTTTATGAAGCACAGGAATCAATTTTAAAGTGCAGAATTTTATGGCTTTACTATAATTTTTCTCTTTTTCTCATTCAGCACTGTGACTATCAAAAGTTAGTTCTCAATTACCTGCAGTGCTGTATACCATAAGTCTCCTTTCCCAAGAAGTCAGCACTTTCAAATTATAATAAACTGGTAAGAAAACATTTCCAAGGTTCACAATCCTGTATTTGACATTGTTTCAGCATTTCTCAGATTTAAGTTAATTTACAAAAAGTGGGAGAGAAGAACCAGCAGCATTAAAAAAGTAAGAAAATGAAGCCATTTATCTCTGAATGTTATGCATCTTGGATAATGTGAACTGCTTCTGTTCTGTGTAATTTAAATTCCATTTAATACTATTGTTTTCATCGTTTCCACTTTAAGATTAAAAAATGTGAACAGAAATTATATTCAAATCAAATACAATTTGCTGCTGGCATTAGTTTCATAGGTAAAACACAACAGTTTGGTAGCATTCTATGTATGTTATTTAACAGCAGCTTTTCTGTATTCAACCCCACCCCTATCTGAACCCCATTGCTATTGAGCACAAACTCAGCTGTGATGATTTGCATCCCAGTGATGTAAGAAATAGCCCATAGAGACATGTAGAGTTTTTCAAACAAAGAAGCTAGTCACTGGGGTAAACTGTCTGCATGCTAATTGGCAATGGAGACAATAAAGAGTTCAGATAACACTAAAAACAAAGAAAGGTCTGATTTTATTTCTTTGCTTGCTTCATAGCATGTATGTATAACATTCTATTGTTACGCGTAGGGACAGGAGAACCAGATCAGTATTCTGTAAACAAAGAAACAAAGCATAAACATGATCCTCATAATCCTTCAATTTACAATAATATCAAGGCTTTCAACCTGTTTGGCTAAGTACATTTAGAGTTTTGACTATAAGTTATAGGCTTTTAAAGTGTCTGCTGCTGAAATACTAATTCATCAACAGCCGAATTTGTTAAAACATTAAAATATACATACATCGGAACACAAAATGATGAAACTAACACAAAGAGTTGAAGTCTGCATTCCAAACTATAAGTGAAACTTGCAATAATATACTGACAAATATAAAATGCTATTTATTACTTTGATAAAGAATTCATACAGCTAATCTTTGACTTACAACCATTCATTTAGTGACGGTGAAAGCTACAACAGCACTGAAAAAATGAATTAGATCCATTTTCACACAATCATTGAAGCAGCCCCATGGTCATGTGACCAAAATTCAGATATTTGGCAACTGGCATGTATTTATGTCCTGGGTTTATGTAATCACCTTTTGCAACCCTCTGGCAGGCAAAGTTATTGAGAAAGCCAGATTCACTTAACAACCTTGTTACTAATTTAACAACGGCAAGGATTCACTTAACAATTCTGGCAAGATTGTAAAATAGGACAAAGCTTACTTAACTGTCTTGCTTAGTAACAGAAATGCAGGGCTCAATTGTGATCAGAAGTGGAGGACTTACTGTATTTCTAAGTAAACTAAAAAATTCAAGGAATGTGCATCAAATTATTCAGTGATTATTTTATGCATTAAACAGTATGGTTGTTCTTGGTCCCACTATAGCAGGTCAGCACAACTCATAGCAAGAAAAGGGCCACACTGATAAATTAACTATAATCGCAGGCCACAAAAGAATACCAGGCACAAAGGTTAGCTGTTCAGCAGTTAGCTGCGTAGAAACAGGAATCCAGGTTGCAAAAATAAGGGAGTGGGTTCTGGACCTTTCCTGAAAGTGGCAACTTTGACAGCAGTGGATTTGTTGAGTTTTCAAAAAAAAAAAATGCCCCAGGCCACACAAGGCTTCTTAATGGACTACACGAAGTTCACATGCATTATGTTTTCAGGTCCCAGTCTACAATTATTGTGTCAGCTGTTAATCAATTAACTGGCACTCTAATTATACCAGCTAATATACTTTCATTTTCTATTGGATACTCTGTAAATGGGTATAATCTATTCTTACTTGTTCTATTAATTATGTATTTTGGCAATCATTTTAAAAAAATTATTGCTATCTGACCGAAAAGGATACAATTAATAAAGCCAATATCCCACATCGTTAACGAAATGTTCACAAAGTCTGAAAGGTTTTTGAAATAATAAACATTCCCTTATTAAATATACTGTAAAGAATGGATATTCCTTTTTATTTATATCAGTAGAACCAGTATGAGGTAGATAATTTTAAAATGTAAATAATGCAGTAAATGAAATCCTTCCTCTCCCAAATCCTGGGGTGTTGCCACATTGTGTTTGTTTGTGAGCGCTCACACGTGTTCTTAGGACAGATGAATGAAGAATGACAGGAGTGTATAATCAAGTACATATTGTCAGCAGGATCACCCAAGGTGTGAAGGTCATCCCAGCTGTCCATCTAAAGAAAGCTGGCATCTATATTGGAAAGCAGGGATACAAGATGATACTGGAAATAAATTATCATTTTATAGACAGCAAAGAAATGACAAACATTTATACAAAGGCATTAAGTCACACTGTTCAGGAGAAGATAAACATAAATCAGTCCTGTAATTTCACCCAAAAAACCCGTATGGATAAGAAAATGCACAGCTATTGACCATACAGTTTCAGATGATAGGCCTCTTTTTCAGAAAGAACTCAACATGCTGAGGAAGATCTGAGAATCTTTTTGGAGTACTAATGATGTTTCTGATAAGTCTTCAGAATATCTAGTTGCTGAGGTTGCCATATGAGGAAAGGAAATCCAAAACCGCAAAGCAGAATTAAAGTTGGAATGTAAGAAGCATGAACATAGAAAACACAGTGAAAGATTGAATAAAAAACCTATAAATTGCCATCTTCGACATCAGTGAATTGAGATGGACTGGTATTGGACATTTTCAGTCAGAAGATACTGTTTACTTTACATACTCAGGACATGGAAAACAAAGAAGGAACTGTGTTGTTTTTATTGTCAGGAACAATATGGCAAGAACAGTAGTTGACTACAATACAATCAACTATCAAAAATATCAATTAGACTGGGAACAGCCCTTTAACATGACAATCATTCAGCTTTATGCTCCAATCACTAATGGAGAAGAGAGAGTTGAAGTTTTTTTTCAAGTTCAATTTGAAATTGACAAATATGAAAGCAAGTTGCCATGTCACTCACTTAACAACCATGATAAAATCTGTCAACATCTTTAATGTACAATTAATTTCACATTTTGGAAAAGCAATGCTTAGGATCAACCAGTATGGCCCTGCATGATAATAGAGATGCCAGATATTCAAATTAGCTTTAGTTCAAGGAATGTGAAACATTATTGCTGATGCATGCTAGGTAACTGAAAAAAGGCAAAGAAGTCTGTATGCGCTCATTGATTAAAGAAAGGCCTTTGACTATGTAAATCACATCAAGAAAATGGAAATCCCAGCACATGAATCTTCACAAATATATTAAATACAGGTCAAGAAGCCACAGTATGGATACAATGTAGTGAAACAAACTGGCTCCATGTTAGCAAAGGATGTGAAAAGACTTATTCAGCCTATATGCTAAACACATATTAAGGAAAGTTGGAATTCAAGATGAGCATGGTTTTTAAAAAAACTGGATAAAGAACTATTAACCTGCCCTATGCTGATGAGACTATTCTAGTAATTTGGGAGGAAAGGGTGGTTCTCAAGAGTTAGGATGTCCCCAAAAATGTAATAGAATTACAAAAATTTCAGAGTTATGCACAAGTTTATCCTCTCTAGCAGTCTGTCTCTTTGGAAGCCAACGATAATGTTGCAATATTTGGGTATTTGGCTAAAGACACAGCATGGCCTTCTCCAATTCGAAGAGACTCTCATTTGGTAGGCTGAGGCAAAGAGGCAGTCCCAGAACCAGCAAAATCTGGGGCTGGACAGGGGACAGAGTATATCTGTCCTCAGTGTGCAAGGGATTGCCACTCTCGGATTGGCCTTTTCAGCCACACTAGATGCTGTTTTAGGATCTCTGTTCAGAGCACGATACCATAGTCTTTCGGGACTGAAGGATGCTGAAGTATTTGGTTATTTGTTTTGTATTGTTGTATTCACTGATTTAAATTTGTAGCCCAATACAAATTGTCTCTCACTGAATTCATTATGATTTACTTCTAAGGATGTGTGAAATGACCTGCTCTGTAAAACATCCATAGCCAGATATTTTCTGTACATTGTATGGTGTGTAACACTCCTTACAGCTAGCTATCCATCCTATCCACTTTTCTAAATATAAGGAGGAAAAAAGGAAGCAACAAACTTTTGTACATGTTATGATGATACCTGCAAGTATAAAAGGAACAGAGTTTAAATTGCAATGCCTTAGCACTGCTGTCCACATTTTGATAAAAGCAGCAAGCTTCTACAGATGTCTATAAATAAGGCAACCAATTATTTGTGAAGAGCACAAGTTTATCTCTATATCACGGGTGTCAAACTCATCACATCACGTTGATGTGACGTATTTTTTGCCTTTGCGGAACTGGGGAGGGTGTGGCCTGTGCGTGACACATCCGGCCCGCAGGCCACCAGTTTGACACCTCTGCTCTATATGATGGCAGCCTAAAACATGTCATAAATGTGCATGCACCTAGAAAACTGCAAACTAAACCATACATAACCATTTCCAAAAATTTGAGATGCAGGGCCACACACAATATACTTGCAAAACACTATCAAAATAACTCATGTAATTTTGTTATTAGCTCAAGTTTAGTTATTAATCACTCCTACATAATGACAAAATGTAGAAAAATCACATTAAGAGTATCAAATTAAAGCCAAATCTAACAGGATTTATTTGTATACCAAGATTTAATCTCAAATACTAGTAGCACATTTGGACAATAGAGCTTCTATAGATTATCCAATAGAAAAACAGATGTTATGAGGATTAAATTTCTACCAATCTACATTCTTATATATTTGTATGCAGAAATGAAAGGTTAGTTAGAAATCTGGAAGAGAGGTTTAAAAACATACATGCAATATCTTTAAAAAAAAGAATACATGGAGCACAAGGTTGAAATAAGGGGTTCTTGGTGCTGTCTGATCTTGGTTGTTTTCTTGCAGACGTTTCATTACCCAAATTAGGTAACATTATCAGTGCACTGATGACATCTGCAAGAAAACAACCAAATTCAGTGTGCATCAAGGACCCCTCAAACAGTTTACAAATAGAAAAAGATGTAGAAGATTGAGTTAAACAGGCTGATATAGCCAAGGATATACCACTCACGCTTGATTATACCATTTTAACACTATAACTACAATCTGTATTTTCCAAAATGTTAATCGACAAATAGTCACTAATATGACCATGTTTTTATTGGAGGAGAGGGTTCTTTTTTTTCTCTTTAATGGGAATTACATTAATTCTCTATTGTAGAGAACCAAAGTAGTTTCTCTAATTGTAAATATAACTGCATTCAGATGTAACCAAACCATAAAAAACAAATTGTGGTGAGCACCCTGGCCAGACACTCCATCTTTCTTTCTACACAAAGTACCCAAAAAATTAAAAATGCTCAAAGTATGTTTTGCAGCAGTTGAACTTAAAATTATAAATCATTTCTAACCTGTTTCTGCAGTCACATGGAAAACTGAGATAAACTTGCAGTTATCAACTACTCAGAAGGAAAATCTATAAATAAGCTTGCCACTTGTCCATGTGGATATCTATCTGAAGCTCCCTCTTTTTAAAGAATCTAGCTCTTGAATTCCTTTCTACTTGTTACAAAACAAAAACATTCCCAGTCTGAGACAGGAACATTTCCTGTTTTGTTTATTAGATTCTTTTACCCTGCTTTTATTTCTTTATCTCAAAGTGGCAAAAATACACAATTTTCCTTTGTTCTCCTAATGGTCCATTACTGACCAGTAATGAGCTAATCTTAGAGGGACCTGAAGGTCCTATTGTTGTACACATACATCTGAAACAGAAACCAGCTCCTAAACAGGCAAGCAGTTAATTCAGGGGTCGGCAACCTTAAACACTCAAAGAGCCACAAAGGTCCTAACCGGAAGCCCCCAGTTCAATTCTGGAGCCAACCAGAAGTCCGGTTCCCCTACCATAGAGTCTCCTCCTAGCACGACAACCTTTTTCCTCTACCTGTCCTAACCGAAAGCCCTATCAATTGTAGAGCCAACCAGCGACAGGGAGCCGCAGCAAAGGGATGAAAGAGTCACATGCAGCTCCAGAGCCACGGGTTGCTGACCCCTGAGTTAGTAGGACTTCACGTTATGGAATGCTGAGGGGGAGTGAATGTAATTTGGAAGCATCAATTCAAGTGTATACCTGTAGGGGTAGAAGTGCTGGTATAAATTACAACCTAATTATTGCAAAAAAAAAGACAATGGACTTCCAGTTGGTTTATTTTAAAATGCATTTTCAATATGGATATCACAATGAGAGTGAATACAACCCTCTAGCTTAAAGATCATTCTTATTAATACTCCGCCAGTTGCTAGTTTAGTAGTACATTTCTCCAGGATTTACTCCTGAAAGAGATTGCCAATCTGGAGACTTAGCTGAGTGAAAAATTAATAAGATATTAGTAATTTGTACTATTTTACAAAGCCCCTTTTTATTATTTCAACTTCATTTCAAAATAAAATTCATATGCTAGTTCATTTCATTTTGTATAAATAAAATCTGAAACCTGTGGAATAAAATTTCCTTCAAATGAATCAATTAATTTATGGCCATAGTAAGGATAGTAATGTTTTAAACATGTGGTCCTCGTCTGATGACCATTCGTTCAGTGACTATTCAAACTAGCAATGGCACTGAGGTAGTCATGACTAGCCCTTGTATGGCTGGCAAGCATCCTTATAGTCACATGATCATAATTTGCAATTTTCCCTCCTGGCTTCCAACAAGCAAAAGCAATGCAGAAGCCAGCAGGAAGTCACAAGTCACAGTCACATGAGGTCCTTGCCCAATGATCTAGTCCTCTTTTAACAATAGCTGTAAGGATTATCAGAACTGCCATTGCTAAGCAGCAAAGTCACATAGTATTTTAACTTACAGCCAGGTCACTTAACAATGGAATTTCCCCTCTCAATTTGCATGGTTAAGTGAAGACTACCTGTACTCTTCCTACAAAGATTCTCATGTTTAAAAGACTCCCTAAAACTGTTTTATTTTCTGGTGTTTCATAACCAGTCTTTAACAACCGTTATCCCCCATGATTTTGGGCTTGTGACTCTTACACCCCAGTCCTTCTCTAACAGATTGTCATTTGAGGGAATAATGAGATGGGAATATTATGTACACTATCTTTAGCTTCTCAATGAAAGGTAGGATATAAATCTAATAGTTCTATTCAATTAAAAACTATAACTAAACCCAAAACTAAAATGATCGCCTAAAAGATGTAATAAATAAACAGAAGCTGAAAGGAAATATGGATACATTTATAGGTCATGGAACAAAAAATATAATATTGAATAGAAATTGAAAATAAAATTACTGAAAGTTGTAGCTTCAGCAATACAAAATACTTCCCTGCTCAGTGAATTATCAAAAATGAAATAAAAGGCCCATTTATTAACTTAAATAGAGCCAGTCACTGAATTTTCTGCTGCCTGGATATATTTTACTGACCTTTGGGACTAGCTGTGAACTCATGTGCAAAAAGTTTCCTTTAAAATATGTTACAAGTTTTTAGTCTGTAAGTATTTTTAATATTGCAGCAGCGGTATTGTCATATCTAGATAATACTCATACTATTAAATACCTGGTAGCACCACTTTCCTATCAGAAATTTTTCACTAAAGTCAAGCTTTTCTAACCTACTGCTTGAAGAGTAACCCTTATTCTATTCTAAGTAATTAAGTCAATATAGCTGCAAGTGACTCAAGCAAAAATGCCACACTACTAAACAAAAATGGGAGGGAAAAAGATTACTAAATCAAGATAGGGAGGAGATAAGGCTGTGTGAACTAATCAGTGGCTTATGTGTTGTATGAACCATCTGATTAATCTCCTATATGAAGAATAAATAATGAAAATACTCAACAAAATGATTAAAATTCCAATGCTTGGATCTATTAATATTTACCAGGGCAAAATCTTAAAGAACCATCTAAATCACTTATCAATATCAAAGTTTCAGATTAATTAGATAAGATTTTAGCAGATTGCAATACTGTTATAAAATTTCAAAATTATCGGCTGCTATTGCAATTAAAAAGTGCCTTTTGTAAAATCAAGATACTCAGAAACACTTTAGGAAGCAGGTAGAATGGCATGGATTCCAACAAATACCATGAAGATAAGCTACTGAGCCAAGGCTTCATAGAAGGACTGGTAAACAGCTTATGCATGTTTTAAAACTTCAGTAATAAACTTTCAACTATTATTCCGAATCAGAAATAATTTGCTAAGCTTTACACACTGTTAGAAGGGTAAGCATCTTCCAGTCTGGATACTGTTTACCAATAGCTAGTAATCCAACAATGATAGTGACTCAACTCTTGACACTCCACAGAAGCAGGCCGGAAATAAACAGGTGTTTTTTAAAATAATACTTATCCCGTTGCATATTAATTTTGTTCCATTTTTTTTTGCAATTTACTTTCTTGAATTACAAAAAAGCAATGGAAAACTTAAAGGGAATTAACAATTTCTTCCTGGCAATCTGATTACTTGGTTTATAAGGATCTAATTACTTATAACAAATGAATGAATACATCTTTTCAAAAACTATTTTTGCTTGCTGATTGGGAGACAAACACATTATACAGATCTCCAGAAACAGACACAACAGAAGTTTAGTAGTCTAGTAAAGTAAATAAACTATCAAGCAATCCCCAATTTGCCTACTAAAAGTGTTCATGAAATTGCCTGCCTCTAGCAACAAATTAATTTTGGCAATACAGGAAGGCAAATGGCTAAATTAAGCATTTGTCTTAATACAAGTAACCATCTAAGATCTGCACTGTTAATGGAAATGGGGGACGGGAAGTCTGCTGCTGTGAATCAATAACCTTTTCTTTCTGTAGGTAAAAAGGGGATTAAAGTTACTGAAAAGGGATTTTACTGATATAGCCATGTACAGATAGGACACAGCAATTAAAACATCCCAGCTCCTGTGATTTGGAATGCCATGTACACTTTTTTGGGGGGGAAAGGCACAATTCAATTACAAATACATCATCATCATATCACATTTATCATCATATCACAGTTACAGAAAACAACAAACCTGTTCAACATGTACACTTTACCAGGTGCACTCAATTTCACTAACAAGAAAAAAATTAAAATTAAAGTTTTCCCAAAAATATTAAGGAGATGTCCACCACCACGATCACAAGAACAAAGATTAGAGGATTTTAGGAGGCATGGATTTAAGAAACGTCTGGGATGCAGAGTAAGAGAAGAAATTTCAACGTATAGGCCAACTTGGAGAGAAAGAATTCATCTGAGGACGAGAAGGGGGTCTCCTTCAAACGGGGACACGTTATATACAAACTCGGCTGTCGAGGGAAAAGACAGCAGGGGAGCAAGGAGGGGGGGTTCAGAGCAGGGGGGG
>JAOYMU010000302.1:45740200-45755200 GCA_025802295.1 Psammodynastes pulverulentus | reverse complement strand
TATATATATGCTGCACTGGGTAACTCGGAGAACATTTTATTCATGCTATTTGGGAAAGGAGAGGTATATGTTGCTATGCATGCTAATGACGTAGGAAAGTAATAATATTTTACTTAGATAAGGTGTGTCACTAAATTCAGGACTTCTGTATTGAATTAATGTACTATTGGATCTTCATAGGTCCAAGAATCCTGCAAAAGAAAGCTGCTTAGATCATGTTATTGCAATATTTTTCTTAAAAATATTTTCATGATAACACAAATGAATATATTTACAGAAAGATCAGACAAGATCAATGAAATACATTGAAATCAAAACAGAATATTTTAATAGGTTAAAACCACTATGCACAATGCAGGAATTTCTCTTGCAATGGATTCAATGGATATTGGTTGATTAAATAAATTAATCAACCAATATAATGGTATGTTGACTATAATGGTATCTGTAGTTGCCATAGGGTTTTCACTAAATTTCTCTAAAAATATTTCAGCATTTAACAGTGGAGGTAATATATTATGAATAATATGAATCATTATAATGAATTTTTTTATGAATTTAGAGGTTTAATGTCACTGCATAGGACGTTTTGCCCAATCACTACATGCTATTTTATATTTGTATGAAAAACTCAAAATCAGAATCTGACAATAAGATTTTAAAAATATTTGAATCTAATAGTAGCTGCCTATTATGGATCTTTATTTTCAAGGTATTCTATATAAGGAGACAAGACAACCAAAAAATGAAAAATAAAATAAACTCAGAGCAATAGCTTATCTAATAGCTCTCTTTTTTCTTTCTTTTCAATTCTGTCTGATTCTCTGAGACTGCATGGACAAGCCCTGTTTTCTTGGTTCTTCAGAAGTGGTTTGCCATTACCTCCTTCCTAGGACTGAAAGAAAACAACTAGCTGAAAATCACTCAGCTGGTTTTATGCTTGAGGCAGAACTAGAACTCATAGTTTTCCCTTTTTAGCCTGATGCCTTATTCCCTACACCAAACTTCCTCTCAATATCTATATATGGGCTATCCAATTTCAGTTTCAATCTTTGCAAAACTTTCTTATGCATAATGGCAAAAAGTAAACCAATATGACCTTGCTACCTTGAGGAAAAGTCATCTATCCAGTGATTAACTATACTTATAGTTATAGTATAGTTATCTATACTATGGTCTCTATACTTCCTATAGTTTTATACAATTAATATTAATGACAGCCTTCTTAATATCATTTATTCTGAATGTACTAAAGCATCATCAATATGAACACATTTTAAGTGGAGTTCATCATAGTCATTGATTATTTCAAGGTGATATGTAAAAAAATCCAAAAATTCAGCAATAATAACAAATGCAGAAGCATACTTTCATCACAAAGTGAATTATCTAACTATATGCATATACATACTGTATCATAGATACTATTTCTAAAATTATTTACAGTACAAATTATAACTTTATATAAATTATAACTTTGTATAAATTAGGAGGACATTATAACTGTCCCCCTAAGAATTTTCCCATACTTTATGGAGGAAAAAAGATTGTGCATGGCAAGCAAAATTACCATAATATGATACAGAAATGGCTGAGAAGTATTGGAACTACAGCAAATCTAAATGCTAGATTCTGGTCAATGACAGTAATAAAAATATTCATTTGTTCATTCAGGTTGCTAAAGTTATCTCTTAGGGTTTATGAAAGAAGTCTCACTCATTTCACATTACCATTGTCGGGTGCTGGCATAGAGCTTCATAAAAATATAGGGGAGTAATTACTATAGGCTGAATACTTAGATGACAATTGATGACCCTCTACAAAGGGTCAAAGGAGGCTACAGATTTGTATATAATATTTCCATTGAATAACATAATTTATATAAACTGTTTTGAGTTCAAATCATTCCATTTCTTCTGCAAAACAAATGTGTCTTCAGTACAAAATATGCTGATTTGAGAATTTTTGGGCGTGGCCTTCAGTTCAAGAGCTATATTGTGAGTACATTTTTGTTTGTTTTATGTGCAAGATAATTCCAAAATAATAATAAAAAACTCATTTAGAATTTAATATACTTGTTTTCTCCAAAACCAAGCTGATTTGATGTTTCAAAGTGAGAAAAGTTTGAATTCAAATTATTTCAGTGGAAAAGATGGTTAATGTGTATTTTTCAGTTGCTGTTTAGGGTGTATTAGCTATCTTTTTCCTTCGGTTTAATGTATTTACATTAGACACAGGACAGGACAGCTCTTTAACAAAGAGCTTATTCAACTGCCTTCTGACGGCCAATGCTCTTTAAGGTCTCGGATCTAACTGACCAAGATTTTACAGAACTTCTACAGAATGTAACTATATTTGCAAGAGCAATATAAACATTTTATAACTTTTCATTCCTATATGTATTTTATCTAACTTCCATTTTCCCTTACTCTCAGATCACAAAATCTAAATTGAATATACAATATTCACTGTATCCACTGTAAAAAACAATCCACAATTCTTCCAAAAGCCCATTCATGGATAGATCTTACACAGTGGAGAGGAGCTTTATGCATTCCAATGATACTATCAACTATAAGGAGTACATATTCCCAGAAATGTAACCCATGACAAGCATAGGCAAGGAATAAAATTAAATACACTCCATCGGAGAAGGAAATCACTAAAACCACATCAGAATTATCCCCAAAAAGATGTATGTATGTATGTATGTATGTATGTATGTATGTATGTATGTATGTATATTTCAAGATAATGTTAACATGATCTTAAAGAAAGTTCTGTCCAAGCCAAAAGATAATGAGCTTCCAGGAAAGAGAGAGTACATATGAGTAGTTTAGTGTTTATGATACATCTTGATTAAAGCCAAAAAGACATTTAAATACTGACACTAGAAGCAAATGGAAAAAAAATGCTGCAAAATTTGGAATGTCAAAACAATAAAGTCCTTGAGAGTCAAGAGGTTTAAAAACAAATAAATATATGAAATGAAGCAAAATTGAAGTTATTAGAGCCAGAATTCAACACTTAACATTAACATTCTCAGAATTTTCTAAGTGAAATAGATCCAGATGGCTCATTTTATACCAAAAGAATAGATATTCTTTGGTACTTAAAACCAAGGACCATGACTCAGCCAGCCAATCCCACAATCCCAAATCAAACCAGGACTCAGAAAGGTATTTAAAGGCCAGTGTTCCCCAGACAAGCAGATGCCAAAGTGAACTGACGATATCTCCTCAAAAGGGGATGAAATGTTTGCGACCAAATTGCTCGGAGCTCAAACCAACAACACAGAAATTCTACTGTAAACAAGAAATGGGATAGTTGCCATTATGAATAAATGGATATCAATGTCAGTGCTGAGATATAATTCTAAAACATGAGACAAGTCACCGTATTACAGAATTTCAAGCCTATATTCAAAGCACAGATGCAGAAGATGTAGATACCAGTTCTATGACAACCTACAACACCTTGCTGACAAAACACGTATACAGCCTCCCACATATAAAAACTCCTTCCAATTGGAATGTGTTAGGAATAATTGGAATATTTTACTTCAGTGTATGAAATTAAACAAGGGACAGACAACCAGAGTTCTGTCAACTTCTGCCAAATAAATATTTCCAATATACTAAAAGACAATTCCATATGTGGACTTCATGTATTGTATAATACCAAAATCCAGTTGTCTATCTATATGTTCTGCAAACAAAGATCAAGAAGGACTATTCAGTCAGCAAAAGCAATACCAGATGCAGTTAGCTGTTAAATTATGAATTTCTTACAAAATTTCAGTTTAAATTAAATATAATAAAAGATATGAACAATGTAGTATTCCATATATCTAAGTGATTGAGGTTTATATTTAATGGATTATATTTGATAAACACTATAGCTGAAGAACTCTGAATGAAAATTGTGACATAATTAAAGGTGAAGCAAACAAAAATATCCCAAAATGTAAAAATAAAAAAGACAAAATAACTGCTGTTAAAATAGATGAAGACTGGCAGAAAACAAAGGACAACAGACAAAATTTGCCCAGGTAAATATTGAATACTAGTGTCTGCAGAATAATGTAAGAATCGTGTTTTGAGAAATCACAATGCAAAGCCTGTCCCTTTGTTACTTGTCACACAACACTATAAGGACCACCAAATCACACACATAAGGACCAGAACTTGCACTGTAACATGACAACATACTTTTCATCTTTTTGATGAAATCTTGCTTGTTGCATATCCTTGTTGCATCTAAATATGCAATGCAAAGAAACTGAAGATAATATCTGAAAGAATAGGAGCCTTATTTAATGTAAAAATGGCCATGATAAAAGACATAAGCAAAGATCTGTTGGGGAAAAAACCAATAACACATGAGTATAGGGAAGAACTGTACAAAATGGATTCCTAGATGATTGAATGTATAAAAAATTGATCAGTGAACTAGAGATATTTTGAAAAGTGAAGTCAAATGGGGGTCTGCAAAATATTGCTAGCAGCTGCAGGAATCGATTAAATATCGGCAAACAGTTCAACATTTTACTAGATGATGCAGTTAAAGTGCTATTTACAATTTTTAATCAGATAAGAATAACACAGCAGTGGCCAAGGGATTGGAAAAAGATAAATTTATATTCCAGTACAAAAAAAAAGAAGACTTCTCACATAGTGGACAAATAAAGATCCCACAATTCAGTGTTCAACAATGATGGACTGAGTGAGAGGTACCAGATATAAAAACTGCATTCATAACAGGCAAGGGTGTCCCAGATCATGTTGCTTAACACCTGATGATTGATGGAAAAGGCAAAAATACATCTACTTTTGCTTTATTGATTATTGATTATATAAAGGTTTTTAATTATGTAAATCATGAATGATTTGTTATAAGATTTGGAATAGAATCTGGGGTAACTAGATGTTATTACATTAGGAAAGTACACAATGGCTATATACGGTACAGTCACTTTTTTATTTAACTTGCATACAGAATACATTGTGCAAAATGCTGAACTAGAACACAAGGAAATTGGTATTAAAATTGCTGGAAGAAACATCAGCAACCTCTTTGATGCCTGGAAGTGAGGAAGACATAAGAAATATCTTGGTAAAGATGAAAAGCTGCCCTAGACCCTCTATCAAAAACACACAGACACATATTCTGTATTAGAGACTTCTGTAATATTTGCCTGATCAAGCTGATCTAACAGGTTTGGCATGCTCCAGGCGCCTTCAATTAAACAAGTGAAGGGCACTTTCTCTGAAACAACTGCCCTCTGAAATAAGGTTGCCCAAGAGATTTAAACAGCTCCTTTCCTACTGGGGTTTCAAAGGGTCCTGATAGAACTGATTCTTTGCCCAGGCTTTCTGCAACTGAATCCAATTTTTCTTTTCTTTTTTTCCCATCTGGTTATCTTTGACATCTTTGCTCTTTTTTGCTTTATGTTCCTTTTAATTTTGTTTTACATTTTATAAGATGCCCACTGTTACTGGAAATCAGGCTGCATATTATGTATATATGGATATATATGTATATTCCACCCCCTCAAGATTATGCCAATAGAATATACCAACCACATATAAATGGCCAGATCAGTTAAATCAGTTGTAAGATACATCTGTGAAAACTGGTTCATCAGAATGGCTGAATGTTTTAAAAAAAACCTGGTGACTCTGAAGTGCATTTCTGAAGATACTGTTGAGAAAATTTGAATATTTTGCATAGGCAGTATATAATACATGGGTAACAGTCAGCAGAGAAGATCCTAATGCTTGGAAAAATTGAAAGCAATCAATTAAAAATCAAGTAGAAAACAAGGTGGCTAGATACTATGTGATAGCATAAAGATAACCTTAAAAGAACTCAAAGAAGAATTTACTGACAATCCAGAGGAAGTAATGTCTAGCAGATAACAAAGTATAAGTAGCAACTAAATAAGTAAACACCACTTTGGAAATACTTTCTAGTTAGCAGTACAGTGGCTGGACACCATTAAAACTGACACCAGCCAGAACATAGAAAAACTCAAAAAAGTAGTACAAGATCAGAAGAATTGAGATACCTGTCCCAACTAAATGGATAACATTATCATCATCATCCATATTATTTTCCCCCAACTTTATTTAGATTATTTGGACAATTCCTTTGTGTTTTATGTTCCTTGGTAGAACTAAGTGCTAAGGTAGCAGATTCCTGTAACCTGAAAGAAGTAGAATATGCAAAAAAGAAATTCTCTTCATTGTATCTGATATTTTTTTCTGAAAGGTAAAAATAATAGGTCAGTTATAATAGTGAAATCCGACAAAAGCCCAACCTAGCAATTCTTAGGGACAGACTTAATTTCAATTCTGAAATAATGTCCGTACTCAATATGATGCAGCAATGCGTGCCCCATCAGATTTGTTGAGTTTCAGCCAAAACATGAAGGAAATGGAAAAGTTGGTAATACTGTGGAAAGAAATAAAACAAACATGAGCATAGTATGGTTCATAAAATAAACATCTATCTGAATTTATGTTTGGAAATCAATAGGAAACTTCCTGCAAACAACTATATTTGTCCTGTGTGCTGTAATTAAGTTATAAAAAAGATTTTTCCTTGTTTAAAAGCCTAGTGGTTTTGCTGAAAGTAGAGAGAGGGGATTCATGGTGCTAGATGGCACAAGAAGTATTTTTGTGATGGGAACCATTTCTTTTATCATTAACAACATGCTACCCTTTTTCCCATTACAGCATCTGTGAAATCAATGCACTTTTGACTGTAATGGGAATATGCAGCAAAAACACGGTACCCCTCCAAGAAGGCAGGAAATGATAGGAACCTTATGCATTTTGCAGCCTCGGCATGGTGCATATAAGTCCACCAGATGAAGAACAATGGATGTTAGGAACAAATCAATTGAATTGTCTTCTGTCTGCATCACAAATTGATTGTTTTATAGTAAGGATTGCAGATGATTTTGGAAAACTTGTCAGCAGCCAGTATTTATTTAGAGTGAATCTATAGGCACCATAAATATCCTTAATGAGACCAAAATGCACAAAGCTGAGACAGGTGTGTAACCAACCTTGGCGAAATATCGCATCCTTGCTGCATAAAGGCACCCAAGGAAAACCAGAGACTATTAAATATCCCAAATTCATTAGTTGATTCGTTACTTTGCGTTTCTCTTCCATCTTCAAACTCCTCAGTGTGCCACTCGTAAGGGCTAAATCTGCTGACCAGGAATAAAACAACACTGACCCCAATGTAGGCAAAAACAATGCACATCCAGATCTCATATGCTAAGGGATCAAGAAAGGAAAACACTCCTGGTTTGGACTTCTGTGGCTTCTTGATCATTATAGATATCCCGAGGCTCATAAAAGGCTTTGAGAAGTCAATCACTTCTTCTCTCACCAGTGTTATAGTTAATGGAGCAATTGCAATATCAGCTTTCTGTAATGGAAGCAAAACAAATAAGTTATTTAACAAGGGAATGGCTTCACAGTTTTTGTGCATTGCAAATGAATAGTATAATGTCAAGGGAAAAGACAATAATTATTTCAGGACTAGCCTCTACTAAACCAGTCTGCCTCAATATTCTTACATGTTCAAGTTTTATCATATAAGGGTATAATTTTTTATAATCGTATTATGAACATTGGTGGAACACAACTTTTATCCCTTACATTTAGGGCAGAATATTTGTAGGGGAAAAATGATGAAATGCATTTATATTATATCTAAAGTGCTGCTATTACCTGCTTTCTAAAATATGTGACCTTGCTTTGATCCAAGTGAATTTCAGTTGTCATACTAACAGGTATTGAACTTATCTTCATTAATCAAATACTTGCAATGGTTAAAATTGGCTCTTACCCCATAAACAAGTTCTCCAACCATTCCATTCCAGATTTTTGTTTCTGCATCCCTGGCCCCATACTTGCCATCCCCAACAATTGTGAGTTTGTACTTGAACCCACAGTGTTTGGCAATTTCTGCAGCTAAGTCCACACAGTAGCCCTCATATCGTTCATTTCCTTCAAGCAATTCAAAATTTTTCTTCATCATGACATATGGGGATTCCTGTACAGAGAAACTTGGCTTTAGCTGATTAATAAAGCTATCAAGTAAGTTTCCTATTTGTTATATACCTTTTGAAGCACAATAAGTAAATAAGAAAAAAAACTTTTTTCATATACGTTCAGGATTATTTATTTATCGATTATCACAATAACACTTTTTACAGTCGTATAAAGCCTTACAGATAGAGGCATTTATTTAAAAAAAAACAAATTCATGGTTTTTATTTGCATTAGTGGAATCACTATGATAACAAGAACATTTTAAACACATTTTATTTTTAAGCTTTCAAAATAATATATCAGAAAATTCATGTTTTATATTTCTCAATTTCCACCAAACCAAAATTGATTATATAGATTTATAATAAACATAGAACTGTCAAAAAAATCTTACCACCACCAAAACAGTTGATAAAATGTTGATGCCTTTAGTATATAATCCAGAACAGTTATGCCTTGAATGAACAACTTCATACAATTATTAACTTACTAAGAAAACAATATGGCATTCCTAAATTGCTATAATATTATAACTATATATTGATAATTTCTCAGTTTAGTGGAAAATTGTAAATGGCTGTGGAAAATGATTCATTTTTTGTCATCAATTTAAATATTTAAAAGGTATATCTACCCCAATAATAGCCATTTGTAGAAAATAAAAAATAGTGATACATTTCAAAATTCTGATCAATCTGAAAAAAACACACGAAGAGATTTTGTAGTTATTCCATAAACAGTATTTCTTAATTTTTTACACATTCATGAAAAAAACCAGACAGTGATCTATACCAACATAGATTGAGAATGAATAATAAGATTACAATTTAGAGAATCCATGTCACAAAAAATATGCTTAATTACCAAAATAGTGGTGACAATAATAGTCTTATTTTCTAATCCTGAGGTATCATTTCCAGAGAGACCATCCATGGGATTCACAACCATTCTGTCCACCTCACTCCAATATCCAATCTGAAAATAGTGGTAAATATTATTCAAATGAATAAATATTTTCTGTATTTTTTGATAAATTACAATTCTATATCATATTAAAGTCTTTTGGACATATTCAAGAAGTGATGATTTCTATATATTCACTGCAAAAACTATTTTGTATGGTTTTGAAATAGCAATATAGAGAGTCATCAAACAATTTTGAGAACAATTATGATTTTTGTAGGATTCAATCATGTTTACAGCTGAAGGGAGAAAAATGTACATTTTACTATATCCAAATTAAAATTTCCATGGCTCTTGAATTTCAGTTAAAAAGTTAATTGATGCACAAAAGTTTATGGGTCTTTAATTATGCATTGTACTCATTATTTAACTTGTCTAGTCCAGGGGTGTCAAAGTCAAGGTTCCACGGGGTACTTAGATCTGGTCCATGGGGCTGCCCTGGAAACGGTGAAGGACCGGCCTGTGGTGCTTCTGCCAGTGAAAACGGAGCTCTGGAGGGTTGTGGGCAGCCATCCTGTGCTCTGTTTTCACTGGCAGAGAGTGGCAGGAGGCCATTGCAGCAAAAATGGATCTCAGGAGCCCATTTTCACTGGCAGAACACTTGGGCCACCAAAGGCGCCCCCAACATGAGTGATGTCAAACTGGCCATGCCCACCCTACCCATACTCATATCCGCCCCCGAGGAAAACACAACCCTGATGCGGCCCTCAATGAAATTGAGTTTGACACCCCTGATCTAGATGTATAAACTCTTACCTTGTTAACAGGTAACAAGGTACAGTATATTTATATGAAGGGATTCCAAGAAATTCATTCAGTGAAGAAACAGACTGCATCATCATACAGCCTGTAAGATTTGAGAATTGATTAGATGAGGATGAGATCTTTCCAGAATCCCTCTTTGAATAGTGAGAATCATCATGTTTTGATATCTTTATATAAGCAGGATAGCTTTAAAGTAATTGTAGGAACAGGGAGGAACACTTAGAGATTTCATTGAATTTAAACATTTCATAAAACTCCACTTGGATCAATGTCTGGATTTATTTATAAATTATTGGTGAAATATGACTCAAAAACTGAACAGAACATCCAATTATCATTAAAAAAAAAACCTGGTATGTGTTACTGTTCGTATATTACCTCTGTATTGATTGCTAAAAGGGAAAATTTGCTTCCTAAAACATGTTGGGAATGCAAATTGGATCATGTTCCTATATTTATTTATAATAGACTGAAACAAATACAAAAGTCTAATTTTTTCACCTCTATTTTTTCAAAATTTAATATTGCTAAATGTCCCATTACCGCAAAGTATACTGAATTGGGTAATTGTTGCAGAGATTCCAGGAATGCTATTTTGTTGTAGGGAATCTTGAAATTTGGTTTTGGTACTTTCTTATGCTAAACAAAATCAAGTTGGAATTATTCTGAGTATCTAATTTCTGATGCTTTCTTTCTTCTCTACATTGTATAATCTCTTCTCCATTTTTAGGGATTTTTTTCTCCTTCCTTATTGCCTTAATGGCACTCTCATACCTTCATCAAGGTCATTGTTATGTTCCTTTATAGATAGTTGACTATTGCTGCTAATATACATATATTTGTTTTGTCAATGAATGGTCATTTTTTTGACAATATAGTACAATGAGTTACTAGGTTTTATTTTACTCACTTTGATGATTCATTGCCTAATATGTGGATTATTTTTCTTTCTTCTTCTTTGCTTGTTTTTTCTTTTTTTTCTTCTTTTCTTAAAACTGCTTAGTAAAATATAATTAAAATGCAGTAAAGTAATATAGTACCCTTATATAAACTGCAAGAAATATTTTATGAAAAATAATGAAAAATAGAAGGGTAAAATGTATGTTGTGAGATCACAATGCATATTTCAACTTTGGGCACCACTAGTTGGGAATAGATTGGAGCTTTCTCAGGAACAATATCCAGCTGGAAAAAACATATTAATATATGAGAAAAGACATGTTTAAAATGGGTATGTAAACACAGGGTTTTTTATAGAACACAAATTAAAAGCAATTTTATGTAGGGAAAAATGGATTTATGAATGGAAACATGAAAATAATGCAAGCCAGAAACCCATTTGTTCATTCCTCGATATAAAATTAAAAAATATGGTGACAGATTAAGAAGATAAATGCTACAAAGCAACATAGTTGCAATATGGTGGTTTATGTCTGAGAAGATACTGTTTCAGGCAGTGATGCAAAAACAAAAATTCCTACTGACAATTGGAGGAAGTTTAATGGCGCACACATCTTCCTTCTGGCACAAAATACTCCAGGAACACCTGTGACAGTTTATTGTAAGGATTGCATTTTTGTTTGTAATTATGTAATGCAATCTTACCTTGCACAATGTGATGTAATGTATCAGATAACATGAATGAATTGCTTAGCTAACATTAGCCATTCAAACAGTTCTGTATACTTCACAGTAAACTATTTGAATGTGCCGCATTTGAATGCTATCATAAAAATAGCTTGGAAGCTTCCAAAAGAATTGGAAAATGGGATGTTTTTGTACTGGACAGGCTATAACAAGCCCAAATCGAACAGAGCTAAAATCTAGAAGACAAACATTTGGTATTTTAGTGCCAAAAACTTAGAGAGGATCTCGGAAAAAGACATAATTTATGTGAGTTAGAAGCAGAAATAACTGCCTGGTGTTTGACGTAGAAAGACCATGTGGTATTGTCCTCATGGTAAAAAATAAATAAATATTGTAAATAATTGAACAGTTGAATGCTTTATTATATTATATCCTATTTGTGGCTTGAGGCAAACCCCTTCCACTTTCTTTTAGTGATGCCAATCCTGAACAGAATAAAATGGATGTATTCTGGAACCCCATGTTCCTCTTTACGTTGGAGACAGCACTTTTCAAAGAAGATGGAAGAAAATTACCATCATTCAAACTGAAGCATACAGTGTTTCACAGAGATCATGAGTTTCATGTTTTGTTTTGTTTTTTGCAAAAGACAGAATAAATGTTAAGTGCTACATAGAAAATTCAACTTGTAAGTACAAGGTTATTTTTTTTCAAGGTATGGCTAATTTTTGTTAATTTGCTCTAATACATGTGAGAGGAAATTGATTGAATGATTCTAGTTCTAGTCCTGCCTTAGGTAAGCAACTGACCCATGACCTTGGTTTGGTCACTCTCTCTCAGTCCTAGACTGAAAAGCCACAAATCACTCTTTTTTTTCAATCTGTGTTGGACTATGTGGTAGATTATAGTCTATAGTCTTTGAAGAAGAGAGCTGCATCCCTCAGTTGAATGATTGGGAATGATAATGACTGTCTCATATTCTATAGAGATAGTCCTTGACTTGTGATGATATTGGAAAGAGTAGTTTATGGCCTATAAAGCACTTCCAATCATTGAAAAATATTGCACCACTCTCCCTATCTCCCCCTGCCCAGTTTGGTGCTTGGCAACCTGTTTGCATTTACAACCAATTGCCAAGTACCTAAGGTTTATGTACCCAACAGCTTTTCCTATCTTCCTTGTGGTTTACAAACACCTTTGAATGAGCTTAAGTGGCTCAGCAATAGGGTAGTTTCATGTAGTGGAGTGGCAATGGCTATGCAAAGATGGCTCTACACAGTAGAAATGTAAAAGAAAACAAGGTTCTTTTTCAGCAAAGTGGCGTGATACAACACAATGGAATAATTTTCAGTCTGCTAGCATCCATCTGAAAAATTTTCCCAGCTCATGGATGGAATTGTGGAAAAGAAGCATAATTTGATAAAATTCTGTAGAGAAAAACCAAGAAAGAAACACTTCTAAAACTTTGTATACATGTCAGAAGAGTGCATAAATAAAAGCATACATTATTATAGATAGGCTACATAAAAATGTGTATACTGGAAAAAATTAAACGTGTAAATCAGATAAAGATGTGCATATGTTAACAGACAATAAATACCAGATGTATTTAGCTCTGTTGTAACAAGGAAGACTCATTAATACACTTAAATTATTCTTGGATTAGAATTAGTTTAGTCTCCTAATAGTCTTCTATTAGTGTCTAGATCAGCCTAGTGCTCCTTAATCCCAGTGGCAAGGAAGTCATCTCAAAAGAGCTTTACTTCCTCTTCCTTCCTAGTTATAGGAAGTTATAGCTAATGCAGGATATTATGGAGGTAACCTCTGGATGATTCAGAGTCAACCTATGCTGTAAATCACTTAGAGAGGCCTGTAAAAAGCACTGTGAAATGGTATACAAGTCTAAGTGCTATTGCTATTGCTATTGCTAAAAGGGGTGGGGATACAATTTGCAGTTATGGCTACAGTTTGCTTAAGGACCAGCACTGTATGGCTGTTTTTGGAACAATTCAATCCTGTTTTATTGTGATAATGTTCAACATCCCTTACAGGCTGCTTCACCTGTTACAGGCAGTAAAGAAGTGTCCAGCTTAATATTGAGTTTAATATCGTTACCTACAAATCAGTACTGTTTGTGGTAAAAGACACTAATCTATTTTTAAAGGAAACCTAATAAAAGGGTGTCCTTTACTTATCCTTAGCTTTTCACTATAAGGTACTTTTAAAAGAGAAGAAGAAAGCATGCTGAGGAACATTAACAGCCCTGTGAGGACCCAACCTGCCAGGGTGAATACATAGCAAGGCTGTACCAGTTCTCTATGTTCCCCTCTTCCACCATTTTAGCTAGCCATTTTTGCTTAGCCACTGCTGGGTGTAAAATAGAGTTTGACTTGCATTGCTATCTGATATCGGCTGTCCTAACTACAGCTAAAGGCATACTTCACACTCAGCAGTTCTTATTCCAAAGCTGGTTAGTATGAATGGCAAGCAAACAGGCCCAGTCTACCCTAATGAATAGGGTAGAGGTTATGTGAAAGAAGGACAAAACTGTTGACGGTGCTCCCCTCCTCTGCTTTCCCAATCTCCCCAGGGACTTGTAATTGTGTGTCCTTGAAACACAAGTGAACATTTTCTCAAGACAGAGAAGGCTGCTTTTGCTACATTCTTCAAAGTAGCAATGGCTCTGAGTCATTTTCAAGAGAACAGTGCTCTGAAAAGTTTATCACAAAGCAGAAAGGTCATGGACTCATAGGACCAAATGAGGTGAGGACATTGCAAATGTAGCCAACTCAAAAGTCTTCTTTTTATGCACATTCCTCCTGGAGCTCATATATGCTTTTCCTGAACAGGACTGTAGAGGCTGCTGAAAATGGCTTTTGCATTGTGGTCTGTCTGATGGAAATAGTAGCTGATGTGTTATTGATAAACACATTATTATCATGTGAATTCAAGCAGAACATCTTCAACAATATAACTGAGACTAGAAATGAGTAGATGAAACACTTTATAAGTGATCAAGTTATTGCAGTCAGCAATGGAGTCCATACACCATGATTTTAAAACAGAGTAAGGATGCATCTCTTCTGGCAAAGGATCACTTTTAGCTTTTAAGTGACATGCTGGAGATCACAGCATCACTTTGTCTGAAATGGTGTAGGTTTTTTTTTGCCTCAGCAGGTGCTTGGACTAGAAGACTTCCATGGTCCCTTCCAACTCTGTTATTCTGTTATAGTACAAAGTAATGGTGGACAAAATTTGATCAAATGTTTAGTCTAAACTTGATTTTCTGTATACTGAATTAAAAATGAAAAATAGCAAACATGATTTTTTCCTAGTTGTCCATTGAAGCATTTTCTCTTTAAACACAAAATGAGAAATTATACACTGTCACTAACTGATAAATACATATGCAATGCAATCACAACAGGAAGCAGCCATTACAATTTATACAGGTGAAACTCGAAAAATTAGAATATCAGGCAAAAGTTCATTAATTTCAGTAATGCAATTTAAATGGTGAAACTAACATATGGGATAGACTCATTACATGCAAAGCGAGATAGTTCAAGCCTTGATGTGGCATAATTGTGATGATTATGGCTTACAGCTC
>JAOYMU010000302.1:45688762-45699011 GCA_025802295.1 Psammodynastes pulverulentus | reverse complement strand
CAGAATCTTAAAGCAAACCCGGAAAATCATCGGCAGCCAGTGCAGCTCACGCAGGAGAGGGGTCACGGGGGCAAACCTTGCATGCCCCTTTTTTCAGAAATTCCCAGTTTTATAAGCTTGAGAAAGAAACAGCTGGTGAAGGGACAAATTGTAATTGAGAGCATTGCATGTTAATGGCAGATTTAAAGAATCCAAATACATGTAATTAAATGCCAGGACAGTATATGTAAAGCAATATTTTAAAAAGTTTCAGCCCAAAACTTGTTCATTCCTTACATGAATTTGTTGCTTCCAAGGTTACATATGTAATAAAACGTATTGCGATTCAGTGTCCAGCTCAGAAGTTAACTTTATGTTGAACATGCCTAAGATAATTATTCACAAAGGAATAAATGTTCTTGAAAGTAGATGAAAAAATTTATACTCTTCACTGCTAAAATAGAAATGACAACAAAAATATTTTTGGAAGGTATCAGTAATATATTGTAATGTGTGTGTATTTATTTATTTATTTATTTTTTACATTTGAAATACATGTGAGCATGACACTGAATTAACTGTATGGATTCAAACAGCAGCATTTCTGTCCTACTTGACTTAGAATATTTGTCTAAAACATGGATTCAACAATAAAACATGTGGATTCAAAAAAATCTCATTGCTGCCATTTTTATTGCAAAAAGAATGTAAAAATACCTTGGAAAGGGAACTATGTATTATTCATTATGCCTCATTTAAAACGTCTTTCTGTAATAATCACTGTGGATTTCTTGATGAAATAACACCATATAGCACTAGCACTAGCATTTACACTTACATACAGCTTCATAGTGCTTTACAGCCTCTCTAAGTGGTTTATAGTGTCAGCATATTTCTCCCCCAACAATCTGGGCCCTCATTTTACTGACCTTAGAAGGATGGAAAGCTAGGTCAACCTTGAGCTGGTCAGAAGTGAACTGCTGGCAGTCAGCAGAATTAGCCTGCAATACTGCATTCTAACTACTGTGCCACCACTGCTGTTATTTGCATACATTTTGTTTTTCTTCCTCGTACATTGGCAAAATATTATGCAAAGTCGTTATAATTCATATCTTTTTAACTACCATCAGCACTAAATTGGCAAAAACAAAGTTAGCAAGTCTGATAACTAAGGTTATAGGAGTTTGTATTCTTGAATTTAAAAGTTACTATTTGCCTTTGTTGTTGTTTTTTGTTTTTTTTTTGTTTTATTTAAAATAAATAAATAAATAAATAAAAAAGTTACTATTTGCCTGGTATCTCCAAACATGTTCATGTCAAACAACATAAATTATTCTTATCAGATATTTATCTTATTAATGTTGGGAACAGTCAAATCTTGGGCCAAATTATAACTGCTTTGAAAACAGCCTTGCATATTTCAAATAACCATACATGTGTGTAAACACAATGAAAACAACATTCAGTTGACTTCACAACATTTATTTTATTGGTCTTCTATTCTTATTAATTAATAAGTGAATTAATGAATGAATAGAAGAAAACTTTGTTTAAAAACATAAGATAATAAACATGATTCCCCTTGGAATTTACAGCACCAGGTTTCTAGAAGATCTTGATTACTGAGTGTGTTATTAATGAAACCTAAGTATTTGGGGTTTTCAGGCTAGCAGATATTCTCAGGAGAAGGCTCGGGAAGTATTTACACTGCAGTTTGTATGGTGGATTGCTGGCAATGGAACTAGTAACATTCCTGCCCCTCAATGTCTCTTGTAGTAACTCAGTAACTAAGAAAGCCAGGATAATTTGGCTAAAATTTGAAGGATGCATTATATTCCCTTCCACTCCTAGTGTGAAAAGTAATAATACAAATCAATGTTTTAAAGTTGAAAGACCAGCCAGTAATTTCGGCTTCTAACATAGCCATTTATAGCATTCATGACATTTGGAAATGTGACTATTTCTTCTTATGAAATTTACTTGCCCCAGAACATCAGAATGGGAAAAGGCAACACTAGAATATGCTTAATTGAATACCATATATTGAATTAAACTTGGTCGGAAGCATTCAGGCCCATATTTCACCTTGCAATGCTTCAGATTGAATGTCAAAAAGGTTCTCTGTCAGCACAAATGTAGATTCTTTTTCAAATTGAATCAAAGAATTATATCTTCCTAGAACATAACCATGTTGAAAGCAAAAGTGATTGGAAGCTACCTAAGTATTGTATGTTCCAGGAGCACATCAAAATTACAAGAGCAGATAAAAGTACTTTTTGAAGAAAATTTTTGCTAGCACTCATGATCTAATAAGATAATCTGTTATTTTCATCACAAATATAGCAACTCCTAATCAGCTGTCTGATGGGGTGCAATCTACACATTTTTAGTATCTCAGATGCTACATTTGAATTTGCTTTCAAAAAAGCTGTATTCCTGACTATACTGAGCATTTTCCTGAAAGAAACCTACTCATAGTAATGCCATTTTAATACAATTCAATAAAAGCAGATACCTAATGAGTGACAATAAAATAACATAATTGTCAAATACTATCTGAGACACCTCACACTGTACATTCACATGCTTGCATTTTAAGGAAACAAAGTGTAAGATATGTGAATTGGTAATTAACACTTCAGAATTCCTTTTTCCAAGCAGAAAACATTCCTATTTTACATTTTTACCTCCCTTATAAGATATGGTATCTTCTCCAACTTGATGCAGTCCAACTATTTTTAGCACAGCTGTCCCAGTGGCATGCCATTAGAACTGCCCCAAGTGGTTTGGGACATGGGTTGCATATAAATTTTAAAAAATAACTATGGTTAGACACAGTTAGACAAGTGTTTAGACTAGATTTGGCATTTTTGTTCACTGATAGTGTCCTCTCAAGGACCTAGAGTAGGCAGATATTCTTTAATAATATAAAAAGTATCATTGCAGGATTAAGTTGTTACAAGTAAAGCTGCCTCTTGCAATTAACTGCTGGTGATTTCACTAATGCCATGGTGTTCAAGTAGCATTCCAGATGTTTTGGAACTGCATCCAAGGTGCCTATTACTACTATCTTTGCTTTCTTTTGCCACAGTCTTTCTATTTCTATTTTCAGGTCCTTGTATTTTGTTATGTTCTCCAGTTCTTTCTCTTTTATCCTGCCTTCTCCAGGTACTGCCACATCCACCATCTAGACTTTTTTTGTCTTTCTTGTCATGAATCTTTAACTCTGGCATGTTGTATGGCAGATGCTTGTCTGTTTGAATTCTAAACTCTAAGACCACTTCATTTTCTATAACTTAAGTGGTTACTTGCTTATAGGCAAGTGGTATTTCCAAGGCACAATTGTTATTACTTTGTCATGCTGTTGTTTGTACTCAATCTCTGTGATCTTCTGGAAACAACTAGTTAGGTGGTCCACTGTTTTTTCAGCATCTTTGCAGATGTGACATTTATTGTCTGTTGCTTCTCAATTACGTTTCTGTATGTATTTATTCTGAAGGTTGGACTTGTGCAGCCAGAATCAGCCCCTGTCTCTTTCTTCAATTTTCCTCATAGCTATTGCCAGGTCTTGTGGTTATCTGCTTTGCCTGCTATTTTTATTAATGTATTGGCCATGCAATAGTTTGCCTAGCCACGTCTCTTTTCTATTTTTCATTTGATCTATTTTATAAGCCAGTTTAGTATTTTATTCAGTAAATCTTCATGATGTACTAGCTTCTGTGCATCTTCTTCACTTTCCTGCAGATATTTTTCCAATGGCCCCTTTTCTTCTTCAGCTATCTGAAATACTTTCAATATCGCACACCCACTTATTTTCGTTGATAAATAGAGTCTGTCAATATTATTGTGTGAGTGGAGGGAATGATTCATTCTCATTATTTTTCTGATCTTTCTAATCTGAGATTTTACTTCAGTTTGAGTCCTGTCCACCATTACTGCTGCATAATTAATGACTGAAATATTTTTTCTGTTGATAATAAAGGTGACCCATTTGTCCAGTCCAAACTCCATTGCAATATCTTGGTTGTATAAACAGGGTTGAGCAACAGTTCTATTTCAGATGGTATACAGCTTCAGATTGTCCACATAAAAGAGATACGATAGCTGGCAGATTTTCTTGTTGTTTGATAACCATGGCTTGAACTTGTTCAGTATTGTTGACAGAGGAATCAGTGCAAGTACAAACAGTAGTGGCGATAGTGAATCTCCTTAGAAGATTCCTCTCTTGATATTAATCTCTCCTAATCTATCACCATTGACCAACAACCATGTCTTCCATTGTGCCATCAATTTTTGTACAAAACTTCTGTTGTTTCTACAGACTCCTGTTATTTCTGGCACATATCCAATCATGGCAGGGAATCAAATGCCTTCTTCAATGCAATATATATTCACCCTAGTTTTATTTGTTTATTAGATTTAATTGCTGTCCATTTCGCCTTAAGATACTTCTATGTGTTCTTTTTAATCTTGCAGTTTTCAAAATCATCTTATCAATTAGGGGTGGATATTTGTTTCTATGCTGTTTGGGCACTTTCCCTTTCTGGCTAGAGGGGAAAAACTTTGTTTACAACTAGATGCTGTTGGACTGCATCAGTTACTACATCAGTAAGCTATTTAAAACTTATTCATAACCAGGTAATTGGCCTGTAGTTGCCTGGTGCTGCTTTCTTTCTTTCAAAGCTGAGATGACATTTTTTAAAATGTCAGCTAATTTAAATATTGTCCAAACCAATTCCAGTTGAACGGTAGGAAAAACCTCCTAAAAGTAAAAGTGGTTTAGCAATTATTACAGGAGCTGGCTGGTGGCTAGTTCCTTCTTATTTGCAGGAATATGTGTGGCTGCCTAGCTTGGTTTGACTGCCATTCTGAAATAAGGGTGTTGGGCTCTTCCAACTTCATGTTTCTAACACATATCTTTATAATTAAAATGATAAGAATTTGTCATGCAAGTATCATTTCCAAGTAGTTTAATCCTTACACTGAAAATACAGCCATAAATCACCTTTAAAAGGACCTTTGTCTTTAACAGTATTACTAAGGTTCTGTTATGTTCTTTCCTTTGCATTCATGAAGGAAGCAGTGAAACACATTCAGGACATGACTGCTGGGATTTATTCCATGTGTGTTGATTAAATGAAATGGAATAAATTAAATAATTGGTCATTTCTTAATGGCAAAACAAAGCAGAATACACAGAAGTGTGCTTTTAAAATATCTAGAACTGATGGAATCAGTTAAAAGATCAATTAACAGCAAAATGCAAAGCTTATCTTAGAAATACACTTTTATTAATATTATAAGGTTTACTTATAATAAAATATCACTTGCTAAAAAGTTCCAAAAATGGTTTTACTGATATTTTTGTAGTATTCAAAAATCATTTGGATACATCATGGCACATTTATAAATACTTTTGTCAGCACTACTTGATAAAGCATTCTTAACTTACAGCATCAAGGGAAATGCAAGGTCCTATTTAACCAAGCATGGAAGTGAAATTTGATCAGCTATTAAAATGAAACATAAGTGACCATCACTTAAAAATATAATTTAATTATATTTTAATTACATGTAAATGTATTGAATCCAAAGATATATAGCACCCTAACTAATGGAATTAATTCAGTGAATATAGCAAAGATTCATTTGGAACATAGTCCTATTGCACATTTTGAATAGATTGTCACCAATATAGTTAAGTTTATTTGCAATCAAAAAATGAATTTCAAATAGCTTCTAAGTGAAGAAGCCTAATGATTTCTTTTATAATAAATCATTCGATATATTAGAGAATATGACACTGAAAGTCAAAGAAATATGAGAAATGAAACAATGGAGAGGGTACAGTATTTTGCTATATGCAGAAAACCATTGAAAAAGTTGTGTTTAACAACTAAGAATATTGGCTATATCATATTTTACTCTGATTATAGAAGATAACAATAAAATAAGGTGGGCTTCTCATATGCATCAAAGTCACTGTCTCATAAGTCATCAAAGCACTTTTTATCCAATACTCATCGTGAATCACACACTCAATGCCTGTTCACACTATAAGCACCTGGATACATCATCACTGCATTTTTTTCTTTTATCAGTTATCACATGCATGTTGCATTTTCAAACAAAAACAACAATGACAAATTTGTCATTATGGAATGGTTTGTGGAAACAGCTCTAGAGAAAAATCTTAAATACCAGATGGAATAAAAATTAGAAAATTATAATCTGCATTGAAATGTATATAGAATAGAAGAAGAAAGTGAACCAAAAAAGACTAGACTAAATGTATGGTTATGCATATATTGAGCTTTGCATAGCATTATGGGCATGTAGAATTTTAGGACTTGGTACCATTATTTTCCTATACAACTCCCATGCTTAATTTTTGCAACAACAGGAAAATAGCATTCAAAACAAGAATTTTTTTTTATTTTACGAAATATAAATAAATTAGGAGTCTGATAGAATTGTATCTGAGTAACAAATTTTATCAAAAGGCATAAGCTTTCACAAGCTGCAGCCCACTTAGTCAGCTCCATGGAATGGCTAAGCTAAAGCAAGATTTAAATTTGGATGGTGGGAGTGGGGGAAAAGGTAGACAGGGTAGCTATGAAGAAATAGTTAAATATGATTATATGTGAGCTATATTCAAATATCATAACAATTAACATTTGCAATATGTTGAAAAAACCCACTGTATATGTTGAGGCCTTCTGTGATAGTTTGGAACCTTTGCATGTAAGTTTAGCAATCTCTAGCAAAATTATGCTGGTAAAAATTCTTTTTTCCAGAATGATTCCTCTATGACAGGGCTGTCAAACTTGTGGCCCGTGGGCTGGATGCGCCACGCACTGTCCATCCCCATGCCTAGAAGGGGAAAAAAGTCACGATATGTCACGTGACAACACAGTGACTATACGAGTTTGACACCCCTGCTCTATGAGATTGGTAGAAATAGTTTAACCTATGAAGTGGAAATTACTTTATCCTTTCTTTGATTCCTGATCTTAATCTTGAGTCCATTATAATGTGATGACATTGTACTGTAAGCTACCAAGAGTCACTTGATAATAATATAGATGGCATATAAATTTAATAAATAAATAAAATTATTTTTTTCTGGTTAGAAGGATATTGCTGGCAGGTGATAGCATATATCACAATAGAGGAAGAATGTGTGATATGATTAAATTTCTTATTGAACTGGAAATACTGAGAGTTATAGTCTTATCACATTTCTATGGAAGCGCTAGATGATAGTTTAGTTTAGATGATAATGAGATGATGATGATTTATATACTGTCTGTTTAAATATATACTCATGGTGGTTACAATATGTCACATAAAATACCTAATTTACTAGTCTCTTTCAGAACATAACTATATTGTTTTCAATATAGGGCTTAAAGTATTTTTAAAAATATTAACATTGGCTTATAATAAATGCAGGTATTTTCAGATAATCACCATATTTCAAACAGCCAATAGAAAGTGTAGTTCTGAGTTGCAATTCTTAAACATACAGTATATCTAAATCATAGAATTCTGTTCATGTTTATATAGCGCATTTCTTTAAAGAGTCATTCTCAGTTACATTATGCCTTAAATTATTTTAAAAGGTATTGCAAATCACTCCTTATAAAACAGAATAATTTGTGAAACAAAAAGCAAATATAGTACATTTAAAACTTGAATAGCTTTGTTTTGTCAAGATCCACACCGTTATAGTATTCCTCCAAGAATTTTTGCTCTAATAAAAATCATATATAGGCAACTGATGAAAAGGGATGAAAATTTGCCCAATTATCTCTACTGTGGTCCTTTCTGCAGCAGGTTTTAACAACTATGCTCCTGGTGCAATTGTATAAAATACTATTAGATTGCAATCCTATAGATCTTGGTATAATGCTTCCTGAATCTTATAATTACAGTATTTAGTTTCATCTCTTGTGTCTGAGATTTTGAACTCTGAAGTGAAAATATAACATCAGATCATCTGTACCACTTTCTTGACAATTTCCAGGGTTGGGTATTTCCGAGGATAGTAAATTCTGTCCTTGGAAAGCTTCAGAGAAGGTAGGGTAGGTGCCGAGTAGTCTAGAGGAGGTTGAGTATCTAAGCTCTCTTAATCCTTCTCCTTATTTCTTACCCTGATGTGTCCTAGGAGTAAAATTACAGTGTCCTTGGAATGGTGTTTCTTTAAAATAGTAGTCAAACAGCTAGAATAGTCAAATAAGGAAGATACAAACATTTTTCTCCCTTTATGTCTGCCCCAATGGACACCACACCTCCCTGCAGAACACACTGACCTCTTTACTTGCATAAAAGGAGCAAAAGAATCAAGCATGAAAGGCTGCAAATATCTGCTCTCGCCAACCCAATGCACTCCCGAGGCCTAGTGTTAATGAAGCCAATAATACAGCTTCCATTTGCAATCGGCTGCATCAGAAATGGTTGTATGTGGATTCTGGGAACAATAATCCCACACATTTGAAACGCACCGGATGGGGAAAGTTTGCTACACATGCTTCCTTGGGAATGATTTCCACTTAATTCACAATGAAGATGTATGTATGCAGTTACTCCATAATAGTCTGAAAAAACATATTCTGTAATGTCTTGGGATGAGAAAATGAAGGCAGTAATATCCCTGTTTGTCTGAGGTAATTTCTGAAAAGTGTTCTCTGTGTTCTCTACTCTCCCAATTTTTGCTAATGTAGAAATCTAAAAAAGGTCCACAGAGTCAGAATTTACATTTAGTAAGTATGTAGCAAAGTGTCCCCTTATTAATATTTTGATCTCAAGGTATTTAGGACTGACAGTAAAAGCAAGTTCAGCAAGTGTGCAGAATTCTCAGAAGGTAGTTACAAGGGGTGGGCTGAGGCCAGGGGGAGGCAAAAGCAATTTAGGAAGTTCCAGTAAAAGACAATCTGCTTTTATTTATTTTTTTCCCAGAATGTCACATGGAACAATAGTTCCTGAGGGACTCTGGAGATAGAAATTTGAATTCTGGAAGACCACATTGCACAGACATGGCACATATAATTCATAAATAATATCAAGCAAAAATGGATATATTTCAAAACATTCTGTTCTCTTAAAATTATACCTGCCTTTCTGGTTACAGAAAGTATGGGAAACATTCACCAGAAGACAAGTCTTTCTTGACATGATTTGAATACTGTTATTTACATTTTAAATACATTTTTAGGACATGTCTTAAAATATATCATCACCATATTTCAGATATATTCTCACTCTCTCTCTTTTCCAGACATACACATACACAATTTGGGGGGTGGGGGAGATTTGCATCTCTGCATGTTTCCATTGCTGAGCATAAGAGGTGAGTGGGTGAACAATTGGTGCAGCCTTTCTGTTGCTAGGTCCATACTGCCATCTGGTGGACATCTTCCTGCCAGCATTCTTACAAAAGAGTTCTATCACAATCCTTTGCCTGTATCTTCTGAAGTAAAGCCCACTAAGTGGATCTGTCTAATATTGATGTCTTTTGTGAAAGGTAGCATTTAATATGATATATATTTGTCAACTGCATTATCAAATCAAATAAATATTTATTAAAGTCAAAGACTAAAATAAATTTCATGATCTTGTGCGTAATCAAATCTTTAATAATGCATACTTTTACATAATCACATTAAATTGTTTACTTTTCTTTTATCATTGGCTTCTTAGTATGTAGTAATGATGTTTATAAGCCAAAGACAAAAATGTAAGTTTGTCAACTATCAGATCACTGTTGTGTCACATTGACTGTTTTGATTTGTTTTATTTATTTATTTATTTATTTATTTATTTATTTATTTATTTATTTATTTATTTATTTATTTATGATTCGTCAATAGCTTCCAAGATAATAAATATAAGAATAAACATAACATACAAATAAATGTAACGTTGCAAAAGTCATATTTTCTACAATCAAGTTTGGAGTGATTAACATTAAGTTTTTATCTGTTGTGAGCTCTAGTAATGTTAATTTTAAGTGTGTCCTTTAATTCTTTTGGCAATTTTACCTGTCTTAGCAGGCATAACATGAATTAAAGCAAGCTTTCATGTACATTAAAATAACTGACTACCAGAGTTTATACTCAAATAATGATGTATTAATACATCCTGGCTTTCTTTTCTAGAACATTTATTTTCATTATCATTTCTCACCTAACTGATATTTGTTGGATTAGATCAGGGATGTCCAAACTTGTCAACTTTAAGACTTGTGGACTTCAACTTTCAGAATTCC
>JAOYMU010000302.1:45672920-45688512 GCA_025802295.1 Psammodynastes pulverulentus | reverse complement strand
TGGTATTTGCCAGTTCTCTGAACTACTCAAAATTTCTGCTACCGGTTCTCCAGAACTGGTCAGAACCTGCTGAATACTACCTCCGATCCAGTAATTCATCTTCATCAATAGAAAATTAAGATGGTTAAGATGCCACTTCTCAGATTTGACTTGGGCAATTTTTGCAATTGACTCAGTAGTTGAAATCCCTTCTTATATGGTATAGGATATGGTTGTGTGGAAAGTTTCAGTGGGCACCAATTAGGTACAGTGCCATGCAAATGCATTAAGCCCCCTCCCCCCAAGCGCTTAACAATTTCTTCTTTGGCCTTACCTTGTTCATAACATTTAAGCTATACCAGAAAGAATTTAAGGAAGGTGTTATTGTAATTATCTATTTATTTTCTTTTAAAATAAATTGGTGGACAATGGAAAACTGTTAGATACACGCATTTATTTCTTACACCAGGAGTGTCAAACTCACGGCCCGCGAGCTGAATGCGTCATGTGCTGGGCCCGCCCCCACCTGGTTTAGCGAAGGGGAAAAAAGTCCTGATACATCACGTGACGCTGCCATGACGTCGCGAGTTTGACACCTCTGTTTTATACCATCTCGTTCAAGTGATTAATATATGCATTGCTCCTATTTTACTCAATATGCTACAGTGAATGCCTAAAAACATTTTTTCATTCCTCTACTGCCACACTGAGATATAAAAATTATAGCGAAGAGACTGAGAATAAATTAATAGTCAAGAATTTTACTTTGTCTGAAGTTTACCTCAGCATTTCAGTTATAGAGATTATCTATATTAGCCAAATGTTTTTACAATGGCTGAAAGAAATCATTAATTCATATTCACGAATTAGTGTACTAATATTATAACATATTTATAACATATCCTTTCATATGCATATTAGTAGCTTAGGAAGCAACCATACAATAAAAACTGTTTTTTATAAAGAGAGGTTTCATAATGGTCTTCAGCAAGATATGAAAAGATAAATAAGCCATTTGACCCTGTGGTGTTAATATCAAAATATTTGTATTTCCTAACCCAATCCAACTGTCCTGATCGCTGACTAATATTACTTAGATTATGAAGATTCCAGACAGTTATAAGTTATAAGTTCAAATGTTAAAGGAATACGAAGTATAGCCAACAAATGAGAAACCTGCTAAGGTTGAAGTAACAAATCCATAATCCCAGCCCAAGCTGAAGATGGCAGTCCATGCAATATGCTTTAGTTTAAGCAAGGAGCAATCAGATAGAGCTACACATTTTCCCCTATTGTATTTGAAAGATAGTGATGACAGAGGATGAAATCATATATTGGGAACAGAATGATTTTTCTTACAAAATTATATACAAGCCTGTATGTCACTCCAAGTGTCCCAATGTAAGCATTATTTGCCAATATATTTTGGGCATGAGTTCTATGTTACTATATAGATTTGTATCTTATTCCAGACTAATACTGGTAAAAGTATGAAGGAAACTCTCATTCAAATGAATCTGCACACACTATGTGATATACCTGAAAAGAAGATCTTTGGGTAAGAAGTTAGGGAAGTGGGGATTTGGGACCAAGCCTCTTTGGTGGCTACTATTACCATGTAACAACTTATTTCTGAGGCCTGGTCAGACCCTAACCTGGGCCTCTTTAAACTCTTCTAAAATCAACTCTTCCCCTGAGCACTCAAGGCTTAGTTTTGATGGCTTTGGTGTAATTTTTTATTACAAAGTATAAATTGAGCATGTTATAAAAGTTCTATTGAATTTTTTTCAACATGTTATTGATTTTTTTAGTGTGAAGCATCCAGATTTTTTTAAGCATGGGATAATATAAAAATGATAATAATATTTTTCCAGGCTGAACTTATTTTATTTATTAGATTTATAGCTGCCCATTTCATACTTGTGGTTCTCATGTTAATTTATCATTTATCTAATATTTTCTCTTCCTTCTATCTCGTTTACCTTTTCCTCTCTTTTCTTTATTATCAAATTTCAATTCTTTGCATCTATATGACATGAAATGTCTTTTTGTCTTTTTCTGATTCTTCAGATCAATCATACTAAAAATGGTAAATTTTAAATTAATACAGTTCTGTATAAAACATCTGATTATATAGTTAAATGTTTTATTTCTAATATTTTACCAAACTTAGACATTCATTAGAGATTCATCATCATCTCCTTATAAAATATAATATCATGGTTTAATTGTGACTTTCTTATTTATGTTAAGTGTATAGTAATGTCTTATTTATTAGTAAATGAGTACATTTGTATTCAGTTGTAATGCTGGTTCATTATAATCTTGGTTTCAAAGTATTATGGCAGGTTAATTTAATTTGGATTGTTGTTTCACTCTCTGACTAGTTGTATTTTTTTTTTTAAAGCCTTGGGTTTATTTTTATTTTAAAACTTTTATAATTCTCAATTTCCTGATTTTTTAAAGTATATATTTAATTCTCCCTAGTGATCCCAGTGGATTTATTGGTTCTTTTGATCTTGACTATACCACATTTGACATTTCTAAAAAGAGGTGATAAGGATCATTCCTTCCTAGAAATCTTTTTTTTTGCCCTAAACAGAGAGGAAAATAGATGAAGAAAATGTATTCTGCATATACCCAGAAGCCTTTGGGTTAAATTCTATGCTTTTGAGGGCTATGCTTTTGAAATGAAGAAGGATTTGAGACTTGAATCTTGCTTGTAGTAATGGGGTATTGCAATTAATCACAAAAATAAAGGGCTAACTGAATGAGTTTCCTTTAATAAGTCTACCAAAAAATTAAAAGAGCCCTGGATACATGACCAACAATGAGAATAGTCATAAGTTTTCCTTTTGTCCAAAGGTTTTTCTAACATTCTCTCCTTCTCCCTCAGTCTCCCTCCTCTCTCATAAAGAATTCAGCGAAACCTTTAACATTATCAATTTTGAAATGTTGTGAAATTTCAGTGGTATTATACTATTTAATAATTAATACAAGGGATGAAAATTGGTATTGCCTACATAAACCTATTCTACAATAAAATAGGTTTAAGATGAACTTGGGGATGTTTCTGCTATGACTGCCATTACATTCAATATGTTAATTTTCACTGCAGACAGCGGCATTTAACTATAATCTCTAACACATTAATGTGTAGAATATGCTTTTCCATCCACAGGGCAGATCATGGTTTTAATTAGCATTTCAGAGTTAATTCATGTGAGGAATTAGCTTTCTCAGAAGATGACAAAATGACCAAGTACATTCTATCTAGGACTTATTTTTTTACACAGGACATCACATGCCTGTGGAAAAATGTGGAAAGAGTCAGTTCAGCCACCACTCTCTAACAATATGACTTTTAAGGTGTTGTATTGATATTCTACAAATCTGTAATGTGGGCTTTATATTCATTCAATTCCAGCCCAAAATTAGTCTGTAAGATCAGGACTAACACTTTCTTGACCACTGTATTCCAATACACTGATGAACACCTTAAGAAATATTGTTAAACAATGAAGTGTAATAAAGTACACATTTCTGTATGTAAATAATTAAGTGGAAAGAAAATGAAAGAATGGCAATGGTTATTAGTTTGGTAGTAGCAGTCACATTAATTTGTTGTTCTATCATCTATCCCCTAAATAAATGTGTTTTTCACTTAAGACACGGATAAAAAAAGCTAACAACAAGAATAACATAAATCCAAGCTATTTCAGATTCTATTTGGCTCAGTATTATTTTTGTTATATGATTTTTCAATATCTACACTGTTTGCTTTGCTGAAACCTCCTGGAAATTTATTTATTTATTTATTTATTTATTTATTTATTAGATATATATACCACCTTTCCTTCTCTAGCTCATGATGTCAAATACATCCATCTTCCCTACCATTTTTTACTCACAACAAGTCTGCAAGGTACACTGGAATAAAAGGGAGTTCCTAGCTTAGTTATCCAGTGACTTCTGTGGAAGCCAATGGATTTGAACCAACCTTGTACAAGAAGAATATCAAATTAAGGCCAAGCAGGAGGAGGAAGACTGTGTCATATGTTTATTCTGGATATGCTAAAAATTCACTGAAAATATGCCAAGCAAGACTGCTGTTCCAGTTATCCTCATTCTAGCAGCATTATTGTATAGGAACAGACATTTCTACCCCAAATTCAGAACCTTGGTGCCTTCTATTCATTTCTTTCCTCCCCAGATGAAGAGAGAGCTCCTTAAAGTGATGTGATTTATTGAGAAAGAGATAGGGGCAGTATAATTCTAAAATGGTAAAATTGCAAAAAGGAAAATGGCTGATCAGTATTTCTGCAGCTATTGCTTTTTAGAGCAATAATCCAGCTGCAGCCTTTTGGGTTGCTTCCTCTAGCGCTCTCTTTGAATGTATCTTTTTCCAAACTATGCAAGATGTCAAAGATTTGAAATTAGAGTCATAGAAATAATTGTATCTTTCAGCACACATCCTACATGGAATCTTGCTCCTGCTTATATCCCATCTCAAGGGATATAAGAAATCTTCTGCCATGTGCAACTAACCAGCCATTGATACAGGATCCAGAAGGAATATCTCACAATTACTCTCATTTTACCTATTTCAGCTTATGCTGTATATTTTATATATATATATATTCTCAACATCTACTTCTATACTGTATTCTACAGAATCAAGAACCAAGCATTTTGCCTGCTAAGATAAGGTTGAGATAAAAATATAGGTTGAATCTGGTCCTCGTGTCCCAATGGTGGGATTCAAATTTTTCTTTAGAAGGATAAAATGAATTATCATATATGAAGGTAAAAAGATGTAATTATCAGATTGAAAGTTTCTATACATTCTGCAACAGATGACAATAAAACAAATACATAAAAATCCAACCCCCAATAGTCCCTTATTGCAAGAGAAAAAGAGAAGGATTAATTTCAAGAAGCAATACATCAGCATAAATGGGGTGAATTTTAGAAACAAATAGAGAAAATCACACACCCCTCTCAGACATTGGGCCTCTGATATTGAGAAGGGTGGGGTCATTCCTAATCTGAAGCCAATTTATGTAAAACAGAAAGAGAAGCTGTAATGTGCTTGCAAATTAACTGCCAAAATAAGCGGTATAATCCAGTTTGAAAGGTGAGGAGTGGGAGATGGAGGGATCACGGTGAGAGGCAATCATAGCTGGATGGATACTCCATAGTTTAAGCTCCTCACCCCTCCACCAAGTTTTCCCAAGATTATTTTGGGAGAGATAAATGCCAAAATCATTACCCTCATTCTTTGCATGATTCACGATGACAGTTGCTGCCCCAACCCTACCAATCTAGGGAACACAGTGGTTCACAAGGAGACATTGATTACTCACATGCATTGGTGACAGCAAAACTGTTGGCCACCTCCAGATTGTCAATGTGCGGTGACAGTCGGAATTCTGAAGTGGAAAACTGAACCATTCCTACACGAAATGCACTGTATTCCTGATCTGCTCCTCTGGGGAAGAGCCCTCCTGTTGGATGACAGACAAACATAAAACCAGAACAAGAGACAGAGACAGAGACAGACAGAAGGAGAGAGAGAGAGGATATCAGTGCTGCAGGCTGAGCTGTAGGAATATCAGCTCTGTTGGGGGAAATAGCCTTGGAACTTGTCTCAGACTAGAATGGCCCCAATCTCACTGATTTTAAAGACAATCTGTCCTAACCTACAGTAGTGATCATATCTTGCTGCTTTTTACAAATTGCAAACCCTGATTAAGTTTAGTGGGCATGCTGAGGGCGGGGGCGGGGGCCACTCTGAATATCCTTCATGTTAGGATATGCATCCTTCACTGATCCAGATCCCTTCTGATTTTTTTTTTAATCCATCCAGGGAATCCTATTTCATGATTTCAGGGGGAAATGTCATTGGTTAGCAAAGGGGATTCTCTTTTAAAAGCCATTTGTGGAAATGAACTGTTTTTTTAATGGGAAAAAAAGTACAGCTGGGAAGCAGTCATTTGAATTGCAAAATAGGCTACTGGGAACTGGTCTCTAATGAAGGCACTCTTAGCATCCATTTCCTTCAGTAGAACAGCCCAATCTAAGTTTACATGCTATGAATTGGAGTTGAATCAAATCTTCTTTAGAAGAAGAACCAAAAAAAATAATCCTCGGCTTTGGGAGAGGAAGACAAAAGGTTTGCTCTCAAGAGGACACTCACCTATTTGTATGCCGTTTGAGTAGACCCCCCAGATGAATCCCCAAACCAAGAGAGTGAGGAAAAGAGAAATCTGCCGATTTTTTTGCATTGCCATGAAAAGTAGAGCATCCACCAAGCCAGAAATATTCCTCTGCTGCCTCTTCCTCCTCCTCGTCGTCTTCCTGTTCCACTACTACCGCCTCCTTCTTCCCTGACCGTTTCTCGCTCAGCACATTAGATCCTCTGCATATTGAGCAAGCAGCTGAAGGGCTCGAGCTGGAGAAGATCTCCCAGCAGAAGCAAAAGAATCTGGGTGCTGTAGGGGGAGCTTTGGTCCGCTGCTGCAGTGCTTTTGGGGCTAGCCCAGGGAAGAAAGACAGCTTGAATGCAGTTTTTCAATGCTGCTGTTGTGGTCCCGACGCTTCGGTACATCCAGCTCCTTCGAAGGCTATCACACACATTCACCCCACTCTGTCACACACTCACTCACGCGCGCACACACCACACATGCACACACACGCACGCACTCCCGGAGTCCGGGTAAGGCAAAGGAAAGAAAAGAAGAGGCGTGCGCGTGCCCGCCGCGAACGCGCCTTCACCCCCTCTTTGCTCGCCCCACGCAGGCCTCGAAGCGCGAGTCCAGGGCGCCTATTTAAGCGGGGAGGATGGTTTCTTCTGCCGCACGACTCTCCTTGTTGAGGGGTTTGCCGTTTTCAGCACCGGGGACAGCGCCAATGAAGCTTCTGTTCGCAAGCAACCCACTCCTCAGCCCGCCCCCTTATGCTGCAGTAAAGCACCCCCTCTCATGGCAATTGTGGTTCGTTTGCCTCCCTCCCTCTCCATCTTATTATGATAAGTATAGCCTTTTGGTCTAAGAAAACATGATGTGGGTTGCACAAGATGCCACTTAGAAATTGCCTGGCTTTCAAAGCTCCTTCTTCTCCTCCCTTGTCCCCTACTCCAGTGATTCAAGGAGCATCTTGGAGGAGGAGGAGTTTGCTGCTTGCTTTGTACACGCTAATCCCTTTTTAAAAATCATATGCGTTGGTGCTGAAGGAAGCGGTTTTGAGGAGAAATGGAAAGGAGAAGCTCCCACCTACTGGATTCTGCTTTCCTAAAATTCTGACTAAGCCATCTTTCTGAAGTGGCACACACCCACATACACAAATAGGAGATGCAGTTCTGAACAAGTTGCCTGCCAGATTTTTGGGTCTGCATTAAAGTTAATGAAAATGCTGATAGGTTCATGAAGCATGGCACTATTTGGATTGCATATGTAAGAAATTAATTATATATATATATTGAAAGTAATAGGGGATATTGCCAGTTGCTATTTATTTGTCAAAAAGTTCATCAAAGGCCACAATAGAAAAAAAATATTATATTCCAGTCCAGAATTAGTTATCAGAATAATAATGTAGAGCACTCATTCTTAAAAGGAGTTAATTACGCCTAAAGGCATAATTTGAGCCTACCTGGAAGTAATGGAGCAATCTGTAATTGCTTGTTTTTGAATTGAGAATCTACTTTGGAACTGTTCTGCTTATGCGAAACAACAAAGCCTATTTTTCGGAAGTGGTGGTGTTTATTTATTATTAAATTTATTTACTAATAAATTTGGGTGATGATATTATTTGAGACCAGAGAAAAAGGTAATTGGGTCAAACAGTGTAAGTAGCTTTGTTTTAGAGAAAGGAGAAAAACGCCTTTAACAGTAGCAATATAATTTTATTGTGTTTGAATTTTAGGGCAAATGCACAAACTGTATACCATTCCTATTAAAAAGACTGGGGAATAGTTTCATATTCCTAAATAGCAAATAAGATATATCGGGGTACCAATTTATTATGGTCCTTTTCTCTGCACCCTATGGACTCTGAACTATGATGATGGAGCATATCCTTTGTTTTCCTTGTTTTACAACATTTAGCTTCACTTTCCATTTTTAAAAATTAAAAATATAAGAGGCCCAACTTTTTGTTTTTCCTAATGCATTTGAATTTGTTTCACCTCCTAATGTGATTTTTTATTTCAGATTTTAATGCAGATTGGCAAGAATATCCACCATTAATTCTCAAATTTGAAGAAGACTATGTGATTGAAAGAGTCACAGCACAAACATTTAACCCAGCAATATTCCCACTTTCCCTTCAGGCTGTGGAGGGAGTCCTTAATGGCTGTTCTTATGCTCGGTGCAGCCATCACAGTTATGAGCAAACTGTCCAGAGTGCACTCAGGTTATCTATGTGCAAGCAAGCTTCAATTTCAAAAAGCAAAAAACATAAGCTTAGATTTCCTCCAGTATGCAAGAAGCCTGAAAAAGTTTTTTGTCTGTCCCTGACCAGCAAATGGAAAGACCCGCCTCAAACATTGGACGGTGGGTGGGCTATGACAACTTGATAATTTGGTATATATATTTTTTGTCATATCTGTGCATTTTCAAAGTCAGTTTGTTCAATGCTTTTAGCTGACTAGCCTTGTGTCTCTTATTTTGAAAATACTTTTTCAAGATTTTATCTCTCTAAATGTGTTTCAGATTCTGGTAATGAAAAAGAAAACTCTCCTTTTCCTTGGAGGTTATAGTATCTGAACCATGAAACTC
The DNA here is from genome assembly GCA_025802295.1 of Psammodynastes pulverulentus. Taxonomy (NCBI): domain Eukaryota; kingdom Metazoa; phylum Chordata; class Lepidosauria; order Squamata; family Psammodynastidae; genus Psammodynastes; species Psammodynastes pulverulentus. The sequence continues at coordinate 45,679,753 of JAOYMU010000302.1, read as the reverse complement.
AAAATGGATTTTAGTTCTAAGTGCTAATGAGTCTTCAATGGAATTAAAGCTTCTTTTTCAATTAGTTAAAATAATAACAAGTAAAAAAACACTAGTGGCAGATGCAGATCAATCCTGAAAGTTTATATTCATGATTCTTTATTTCCAAAATGGATTTCTCAAAACAGAGTTATGCAAGATGTAGCTCCATTGAAATTAATAAGATTAGAACACTTTAGGGTCAGATTCAAAATTCCTTTTGCATGTAATTCATAATCTGAGTCATTAGTTCTAGTGAATACTATATTATTTGGTCATTCTGTTGTCATTTTATTTAGAGTATCTTACATGAGCAGTTTGGGAGAACTACCCATAAAGTATCTACTTATTTATATATTTATTTCTTTATTTAAATATGAACAAGCTGTTTATACTGTGAATGAGCCAGATTTTTTTCCCCTACCATAAGGTTAAAAGAATAACAGATCAAAGACAAAGTATAATAGTTTTCTTATATTTCATAATTTCCATTTTCACAATTATATCCAGATTAAGAAAATAATTCCATGTTAATGAAATCTCATGAAGAATAGTAAATCACACACACATAGTGTATATAAACCTGATGTACTGAACAACTCTGTTGCATATTAAATTTGAGTTAACTTATTCTGTGTAATAATGTAGATTAGATTATTGATTGGAATAACCGGGTTTAATTTCACACATCATTTTACAGCTTCATTGGCAAATTTAGTTTAGTTTACTTTATTGTCATTGCACCTCAGACAACGAAATTAAATGCCATCTTCAGTGTACATCATACATAAGAAAACTATAAAAATAAAACAAAAACACACATCCTTCACATTCTATACAATTGAATTGAAAACCCCTGATACTGCATTAATATTACACTACACAGTAGAATTCAATATAGTTACTGCTCTGGGATAGAAGCTGTTTTTCAGCCTATTTGTCCTTGTTTTGGATTCCCTTTTCGTCATAGTACACCTTCCAGATTAAAAGGGTGTATCTAGAACAGAACAGAACAGAACAGAACAGAACAGAATAGCATAGAATAACAGAGTTGGAAGGGACCTTGGAGTCCAACTCCCTGCTCAGGCAGGAAACCCTATATGGTACCATTTCAGACAAATGGTTGTCTAATCTCTTCTTAAAAACTTCCAGTGTTGGAGAATTCACAACTTCTGGAAGCAGTTGTTCCACTGGTTAATTGTTCTAACTGTCAGTAAATTTCTCCTTAGTTTCAGATTGCTTCTCTCCTTGATTAGTTTCCATCAAATGCTTCTTGTCCTGCCTTCAGGTGCTTTGGAGAATAGCTTGACTGCCTCTTCTTTGTAGCAACCCCTGAGATATCAGAACACTGCTATCATGTCACGCCTAATCCTTCTTTTCATTAAACTAGACATACCTAATTCCAGCAACTGTTTTTTATGTTTTAGCCTCCAGTCCCCCTCTTCTCTTTGTTGCTCTTCTCTGTACTCTTTCTAGAGGCTCAACATCTTTTTTACATTGTGGTGATCAAAATTGGGTGCAGTATTCCAAGACATTATAAAGTGGTATTACCATTTCATGTGATCTTGATTCTATCCCTCTGGTAATGCAGCCTAGAACTGTGTTGTTGTTGTTGTTGTTTTGACAGCTATAGCACACTGCTGGCTCATCTTTAAGTCATTGTCCACTAGGACTCCAGGATCTCTCTCACAGTTACTACTATTGCGCAAGGTACCACCTATACTGTACTTGTGCATTTGGTTTTTCTTGCCTAAATATAGAACTTTATTTTTTTCACAATTGAATTTCATTTTGTTAGATAGCACCTAAGGTACAAGTCTGTCAATTTCCTTCTGAATCTTAAGCCTATCTTCTGTAGTGTTGGCTATTCCAGACAGCTTGGTGTCGTCTGCAAATTTAACGAGTTCCCTATCTATCCCCTTGTCCAAATCATTGATGAAGATGTTAAAAAGTACTGGGAATGAAACAGAGCTTTGGGCCACTCATAATGAATATTACAGGAAACATTTTTCCCTGTTATCTGTGGTTTGACTCTTTCAAACAATTATAGTACTCTTCATATGTGTTTGAACTGAAGTCTCATGCCTAGCCATCTTTTTACCTATTTGATAAACAGATAATCAAGGCCAAAATAAATTAGAGCGTCCATATTTATTTAGATCCATGGTGACTAGTTCTAGCAACAAAAATATTGTAGGTATGGAGAACTTAATCTCGCAGCTACACACAGTCTTCATTTGCTTCAGTTTCAATCAAAAATGAAAGAGTATATGTTTTGAATGTAGAGTAGACATACTATAAATTTGCAGGTTCAAACCACTGCAAGTATTTGGGGGAAATAAAATCTTTTGGGGAAGAATATACTCACTCAGAATAGACAATACCTCATTATATTCTCAAATGGTGTAATTTAGTTTAATTTTAATATCAGAATTAAAATGTTATGAAGCAAGAATAAGTTTTTTGGCATCTTCTGTTGCATATCTTCTGTTCCAAACAATTTTTCCTTGGTCTATATATAAATAAGGAAGACATATGAGCAGTGAACGTGACTGCCTTCATCATGTTTGTATTGACATATGTTAGATGTATCTCCTGACAGTACTTGATTAATATAGACAATCTCTGGGAAAAAAAAGGAATGGTATGCTGATATACTTTAGAAGTATTCGCAAGCTGACTCTTAACAACATGCGCTTTATTAAATCCATATTTCAACCAGCATGGTTCCCTAGCTTTCTATTGTGTTGTCATAATATGGCTATATTATGTTTCAAATAATGTAACATCTTTGGTTTTTTTAAAGGTCAGATAATTCTTTGAAAGAGTTTAGGAAAGATATTCTAGGTAAATTATGAAACTTTATTTATTATTTTTAAAATACCTGTCATCTGAAAACCTTTAAAGGCATAAAAATCAAGGCAAACATTAGAAACTTAAAAGAATATTGGTAGCCTTATTTATATCAGTGCCATTTTCTGGAATCATATTTGTCCATAAAACAAACACATTATAACTCTGTTGAAGTTTAGGCATGTGATGGATGTTAATATCTGAGAATTTATCCAGGTATTGCATTAATTAAAGACCACTGATTGTGTTGTAGATATTATAGGAAGAGAGCTGTATTCATCTATGATGGCAAAAAAATCAAGAATCTGGCAGCATCTCTCCCAACTAATGGTTTTTATTAAAAGGCACAAACTTTCATGAGCTAGCAATTTTCATCAGATACATAGGGTAGTAAAGCTGAAAGGTTTTAAACTGGGATGAGGGAGGGGGGAAAGATGAAGGGGAAGATAAACTGGTTATCCAGACCAGATTACGTGTGAGACCCATTACTTAGCAAGTAGCTGACCAATTAACAATTGTAATGTGTTAAAAAACTGTTATACGAGACTTCCGGTTTGGCTCCGCATACAATGTGGTGGTGGTCTTCTTGACCGCAAACCTCTGGAAAGTGTAAAGATGTCAGGACAGCTTCAACTGCCTGCCCAGCGATCTGGAATCTCCCCTTTCAGGAGAAGAAAGGGAGGAGAGCAGCCAGGACCGAGGTAGAGCTCTTCTAGCCCCCCCTTAAAACTTGTGGGGGGTACAGAAGAAGAAGCCCCTCCCAAAGCCAGGCGTTCCGCTTCCGAGGCTTTCTGTCGCATTTGCGGCTAAAATTGCTGCATCCACCGCTGAAATTGACTTATTTCATCTATAAAGGATTATATCGGACCGAACGAAAGCAGGAGGATTTTCAAAAAGCAAGTATTAAACAATTCCCTATTGTAACAAACTTCTTAAAGGAAAAGAATAGAGAGAAAATGGCCACCGGCTTCTAGCAACTTAACGACTTAACAAGTGGAAAGTGAAAGTGATAGAACTGTCATCTCTTTGTGTGGATTGAAAGCTTGTGCCGGCTGGAAATTCTGTAGGATATTCTAACTAAAGGAAAAAATAAAGGAAAAATCTTGGGAGTGTATTGGGACTTTTTAAACCTATAAAATTTATAATATCGACTATTTTGTCTTGAATAAAGTGGAAGAATGGCTGCCAAACAAACAAAATTACCAATAAAAAGTGCTACCCCTAGTGCTTCACCAGCACATGTAGGAGAAGCCAAATCTTTAAATTTGGAGGTAATGCAAGACAATCTTAAGGAATTTATGAGGGAATCCCTGAATGATGTTACTTTGCTATTTGAAGAAAAATTGGAAGAGAAACTTAATGGAATCACGTCTTTATTGGATGAGAAATTTAAAGGGATTTCAGATGATCTTTCAGAGGTGAAAAATCAGATTTTAGAGACTCAAACTGGAATCAATGAAGGTCTGATACCAGCTGTGCAAGGACTGGCATCAAACGTAATTTTGTTGGAAGAAGAAGTGGAGGAAATAAAACAAGTCAATTTATTAATGGAATCTAAGATGAAAGAATTGCAAAGTAAAGTGGATAAAGCAGATGAAGAGATGGGACAATACAGAGCTATGGAATTTGCTATACGTATTAGGGGGCTTAAAGAAGACCCACAAGAGGATTTGAAGAGGATTTTTTCCGAAGTACTTGCCAAGGCCTTTTCAGTGAATATCGAGGAGGTCTCCTACCAGGTAGATAAAATCTATCGTGTGAATTCTAGAGTGGCGAGGCAACAGAATTTACCAAGAGATATTGTTATCTATTTTTATACCAGATCAATCAGAAATGCAATACTACAAGCCTCCCTCAAAGGAGAAAAGATACAAGTATTTGGTCAAGAAATTTCTATATTTAAGGAAATGCCCCAAAGATTCTTAGAGCTAGAAAGGACTTTGTTTTTCTAGTGACTGAAGTTAAGAAACATCAAATTGAATATCGATGGGACATACCAATTGGAATAATAGTTTTTTTTAAAGTAAAACATTTCGTCTCAACACAATTTGGAAGACAAGAGATTTTTATGTTCATATACTTCAAGCAGGAGAATCAGCATCCTCAAATGGTAGTAAGAGGGAAGAGAGTAAAGGGAAAGAGTTGATTGTTATGGAAGAAGATATACTGCAGGTATTGGATACGTACAAAGAAATCTTAGAAATTCCAAAAGATCAAAGATTGACAAGAGCAGCTACTAGACGTCTGGAACAAGAAGCAAAAGCGTGTCAAGCCCAACCAGCAAATACTAAAACAGAAGCTGTGGGAGGAGCAAGGCCCAAAGAAAGATACGATTTGCGGCAAGTGCTCCAAAAGTTTCCAATAGAGAAGAATGGCAATTAAGCTCCTATCCTGGAATGTTAACGGTTTAAATTTACCACAAAAGAGAAGGAAGATTTTTCAATATTTGAAACAATTTAAAAATGATATAATTTGCTTACAAGAGACACATATCAGATTATCAGATCAAAAATACTTGATTAATTCCAGATTGGGTTCTCATTTTGTTGCTTCTGCTCCGGAAAAAAAGAATGGAATAGTTGTTTATATTAAAAGTAATGTATCTGCAAAATTGATAGAAGCTGATAACCAAGGAAGATATATTGCTATTGAACTTATATTGGGAGGAAAGAAGACACTTTTGGTTGGAGTATATGCCCCGAATCAGCAACAAGATAACTTTTTCAAATTTTTATATAAAAGGATAACAGATTGGGATTATAATACTCATATATTAATGGGAGATTGGAATGGAGTTTTGGACATTCAAAAAGACAAGAGAAGTTTAAAACATATCTCGAGCCGTGTGAAATTGCCAAAAGTATTTTTTGGATATGATGACAGATTTAGAATTAAGAGATATTTGGCGAGAACGTAATATGGAAGAGAAAGATTTTACCTTTTTTTCAGATAGACATCAATCTTTTTCTAGGATTGATTTCATACTAATTTCTAATGACTTGTTTTCTAGAGTGAAGAAGACCAAGATATGTTCCAGAACTTTGTCAGATCATAGTCCAGTATGGATTGAAATTGATAGAGAAAAGGAAAACAGGAGATCATGGAGAATGAATGATAATTTGTTTAAATATGAACAAAATCTAAAGGAATGTAAAAACTTAATGAAAGAATTTTTTCTTTTAAATATGAATAAGGGAACATCTATAGAAATGGTGTGGGATGCGAGTAAGGCTTATATGCGGGGAATTCTAATAAATATGAATAACAAATATAGAAATAGACTCTATTCCCAAAGAAAGGAGTTGGAAGAGGAAATTAAAAAGAAAGAACAATTGTTGATAGATAAACCAGGGGATAGTAAAATTAAGGAATCAATAAACATTCTAAGAGGTCAGTTTAATATGATGATAGCAGATCAGGTTGCTACTAATTTACAATATGCAAAACACAACATGTTCAATAATGCTAATAAACCAGGAAGATGGTTGGCATATTTATTAAGGAAAAAACAAAAGACACGTACAATTGATAAAATAGAATATAGAGGTAAAGAAGTATTTCAACAGAATTTGATTAAAAAGCCTTCTTAGAATTTTACACAAAATTATATTCTAAAGACTTGATAAATAATACAGATATAGAAAAGTATTTGCAAAAACAGAATATTTTTGAAATAACGAGAAGTCAGAGGGAAGAATTGAATCAACTATTTACTACTGAAGAAATTATACTTGCAATTAAACAACTTAAATTAGGTAAGACACCAGGTACAGATGGTCTGACATCTGTATATTATAGAAATCTACAAGATGAGATGATTGAAGTACTTAAAGAGTTATTTAACAAAATACAAAAGGGGGGGAGGTACCTCCGTCATGGAGGACCGCCTTTATTGCATTAATTCCTAAAGAAGACACTGATGGTACAAAGCCAGAGAATTATAGACCGATATCTTTATTAAA
>JAOYMU010000302.1:45591552-45608076 GCA_025802295.1 Psammodynastes pulverulentus | reverse complement strand
AATTACTTGTCAGATAATTGCACAGATGCTGGCTGCTAATGTCAATAAAACTAACAATTTATCTGTGAGCATGGCATTCTAAGGTTAGTTATATCTTCTGTACCTTCAACTATATAAACATATGAGTAAGAATTAATTTCTCTCATATCAATTTGGCTAAAAAATCACATTCTGGCTCTATCTACTCCTGGTCAACATAATAGAATAATGTATCTGTTCATGAAAAATCAAGCTACCTGCACAAGAACTTACTGTAAGAGGAATGTTATAGTATAATGATTAATATGTTTTCAAAACTCACACATTTTAAAAATTGATTTAAGATCCTGATCATAATTTTGGGTCTTATTATCAACAGCATGAATTCTTATTTAATCACTGCTTCATGGCAGAGCACATGGTTTTCATTTACAAAGTTCCAGGTTCAAATTCTACATTGAGAAAGTCTCCTGTCTAAATCCCTAAAAAGTTGTTTCAGGAAATGTCAATCATAATACTGAGTTAAATGGATACAATTACAGTACTGCTTCTGTGAATTATCTTGTTTTGCATTTAATTATAGGCATTTCTTAATGTGCAACTATACAGTATTTCAGAAATCGTATAAAAATGTAATGAACATACGAAGGACAGAGATATTGCTTCTTTTTCCCTTTTCCTTTCTTTGAAGATTTCTCTTTGGAACAGACTTCCTCAACATATAAGGAGAAAAAAGCAACCACAACAATTGCCAAGAAAAACTTCATTGTGGGGACTTGAAGCCCAGGACAAAAGTTGACCTGTGTTAGATGAGAAAGAACAGAAATTCAATTTGATGAGGTTCAATGAAGAACTATACTTCACACAGGAAACAAACATTATTAAACATCATAGATAGAAATAATTATTCTCTAATGATCAACTACTAGAGCTCTTATATGATTTGGCTCTTATATGATTTAAGGAAAGATAAAATAGGCATATATGAGAGCTGGTTTGGTATAGTTGTTAAAACATGCAACTAGGAACTGGCAGATTTGAGAGTTCTAGTCCTGCCTGAGCACAGTCATTTAGGTGACTTTGGCTCAGTTACTCCCTCTCAGTCCTAGGAAGCAGGCAATTGCAAACCACCTCTAAAACATCTTACCATGAAAAGTATTAGGCCAAGGAATTGCCAGGAATTGAAAACTGAGTCAAAGGTACCTAATAAATAAATTAAAAATAGGCATATATTTTAAAGCTCATTTAAGTTGTTTTAGATTGGGGTGACTATATTTTAACTGTCACTATATATGTTTGCAACATATGGTCATCCTTTATTAATAAAACCTTGAGTTACTTTAGAAACAAATCTTCTAAAAGAAGCTATAGGCATGAAAATCCACCTGCAGAAATTCCTAAATAGAAATACTGTAATCAGTCATGGAGTTTTGTTATGTATTTTCATATTATGCTACATATAAGATATACCAAATTAGTTTTTTGCCCTGTTTAGAACTTTATTTTCCTAATAGTTCAATTAATATTAACAAAACATTTTACTACAATATACAGTAGTATAATATACAGTATATTCATTCCCACTGGAATGTTGTTTTTTATTACAATTAATATACTTACATGAATTATTAATAATCTTCTGTTTAACATTCTAATTTCAAATAGAAATAATGGCAGGTATTCACTGAAGCTGTTTTATTATTACACGTTCTTTGCATGGCACTTATTGAATATTCTGTATCAACATAGCTAAACAAGGAGCAGCATAATTGTTTACACTTAATACAAATATTGTTTGCTGCACTGACTGAAAAAACCCTCTGCATTTATGATCTTCATCCAGCCTTAGCTTTCTAGAGCAAGTGACTGAGCATTATAATATGTGCTGCGTAGATTTCTTTCTCCATCCTTCTTTTGCCTTCTTATTCTGAATGCAGAGGTTGAATATTTATATCCATTCAACAGAATTCAACACAATTTATATCTCTAGCAACAGAATTGTTGTCTTTCTTCCAACAGAAGAAGCATCTTCTTCTGCTCACAGTGATGGAGACTGCAGTCAGATTATGAGGCATGGGTTCTCTGTACCTCCCATAAGCACATCCAGCTTTGACCAAGGACATGCTCCAGTGCTGCAGCATTGGTAGAAATGGTGATGGTACCCCCGCACGTCTCCAATGACAAGGTCTCCATTAACATCTTCTCATGCATTTACTAGTGTGAAATCTTGGTGGCTTTTTCTGAAGTTATCACATATTACTGAGGTAAACACACACACACACACACACACACACGCACACACACTTATAGGATCTTCATATAAAAGATCTGCAGAACACATTTCAAGGTGCAGAAATAGCACCTTTGATTGGAGGACACATTTCTAAGAAGAAGGGGGAAAAAACACACACACACACACACACTTTAGTGATTTGCCTGTGTCACCTTAGCAACAGATGTCACTTTTTTTCCCTTCCACCAAACAACAATACCTAAGGTTTATCGCTTGCCCCCTCCAGCCCTTGTCAAACCAACAAGGCCTCTAAAACATCATTTGTCTTGATCCAAATCGGAACCGAGCAGTGGAGCCTGGCTTTTCAGAGCCTCGCACTTGCGCCCTACATCTTTTCCTATATCTGGATAGCGGCCTGTCTTCCCCCTGGGATGAAAATATCCTCCTTCGCAGTTTCTTACTCCACTCCCCCCCCTTCGCATCTCGACTACAGCAGCAGCGCCCGGGGATTCCGCTGTCCCCAAATTCTTTCCCAACCTCACTTTTCAGCAAGGAAGGGCGGCCATCCCGCCAGAAGCTGGCCGAGGTACTGAACGGAGGTACCGATGGAGCAGAGAGATGCCGGTCGCCCACCTCTGCAGAGCGGGGTGCTGCACCAGCCCGGGACCTCATGGAGAGAGTTCACCATCTGGGCACTTCCCAAGTCCCAAAGCCTTCCCTTCCCTTCCTAAACGGGCGTACAAACTCCTGGCTGAGCTCTACGGCCCTTCGAGCCACGGGACAAGGACTTACCGCTAGCAGGAAGAGAGAAGCCCGGATGGCTCAGCCTCCCCTGCCTCTCCCGGGATTATAGCCTGAGGTGACTGAATGGTCCGCAGCGGCCCATGGCCAAAGCGAAATTCACCAGCCCGTTTGGGAAGAGAAACGGAGCAACCCCGGAGAGCAGCCGCTGAATTATGAAAACGAGTCCCGCATCAAAAAAGCGTCCATTTTGCTACTGAGCATGTGCACACGCCTCGAGAGGCTGTGAGGGAGCATGTGCGAGCCTGTTGCGCATGTGCCGTAGCGATGTGGCGTCTGCCCTTGCTCGTTTTTGCCCCTGTCACTTTTCTGCCTTTAAGCCGTTTGCATCGACGGATCTGCGAGGCTTTCCTCCCTTCACTTCTGCGCACACCTCACCTTTTTCGGTTGTTGGGATTTTTATCGTGAATCCATAAAAAAAAACCTGGAATATCAGTTCAGAACTTCTACTAGAACGATTTAATCCTACAATTGGCTGTTACCAAGGACTTTTCGCTAACATAAAGTCTTCCAAGAAAATTAAGACTCTTGTCTCCATTTAGTGCATGATATGAAAGTGGCAGAGGAGATACAAGTAGTCCTCAATTAATGACCATAATTGAGCCCAAAATTTCTATTGCTAAATGAGACATTCATTAAATGAACTTTTGCCTCATTTTACAACCTTTATTGCCACAGTTGTTAAGTGAATCACTGCAGTTGTTAAATTAGTGCAGTTGTTAAGTGAATCTGGCTTCCCCATTGACTTTGCTTGACTGAAGGTTGCAAAAGGTGATCACAAATCTGGGACACTGTAACAGTTATAAATATGAGTCAGTTGCCAAACGTCTGAATTTTGATCATGTGACCATGAGGAAGCTGCAGCAACAGTTGTAAATGAAAAACAGTCATACATCACTTTTTTCAGTTCTAACTTTGAACAGTCACTAAATAAACCTTTGTAAATCTCCACAGTCTCCACAGATCGTACCGATCGTCATAGTCATGGACCTGATGTTTTCCTGATATCACCACTGTTAAAAAAAGAAAGCCAGTAAAGTATAGGTATGCGATGGCGAACCTATACCACACGTGCCAGAAGCGGCACACAGAGCCATCTCTCCAGGCACGCCAGACATCGCCCATTGCTCTTCCGAGTTCCGGCATGCACATGCACACTGGCCAGCTGGTCTTCATGCACGCGGGAGTGCCAGAAACCGGAAGAGCAGCTCCCTGGAGCCCGCGTTGGTCTTCGCATGCGCATGCGTGTTAGAAACTGGAAGACCAGGTGGTTGGCGCACATGTGCATGCCGGGAAACTAAGCTTCTGGTTTCTGGCACTCCCACACAGACATGTCAGGGAGCTGCTCTTCCAGTTTCCAGCACGTGTGTGTGCGTTCCCGTTTTGGCACTTGGTGCCAAAAAGGTTAGCCACCACTGGTATAGGTTAAGATACGTAACCGTATCTTGGATACAAGACCCAGAATCTTGTCCAGCCTCAGCCACAGAAAGTGGATGATGTTAATCCAATTCTTTCTAATGCCATATTGACTCACAAGCTTATTCTAGCAAAAAAATATAGATGGGCCAGTTTGTAAACTATCATGAACTTCTGAACAAAAGATGGGAAATCTATAAGTAAATGAAATGTGGATCCAAAGAACATCCAATCTTCATGGATTTGCTGGATTTTTTTTACCATATATCTGCCTGAAATCAGTATCACAATATAGATTACATCAATCTGTATAAAAGAGACCATAAGTAGCACAAATCTGACAATTTTAACTCGAAGCAAAAAAAAGTATGAAAAAAGGGATCCAAAGTATAAACTCTTATAATTGTTTATGTTTTAGCTGAAACTACCATTAAAATAAAGTAATATTTCTATCTTCACAGACTATTGATCATGAGTCAATTAACCAATACTGTACCTTCAAATAACTTCATCCAAAATATGAATATCCATGCCTTGTATTTCTATTTTTGTACCAGGATGATTCAGGAAATAATCAAATTCATAATTTTTAAACCCTTTAAACAAATGTTATCTATGATTAGATGATAGTTTTAGGTGGATTCATGTAAAATTAATGAGAACCTGTACTGGAGTCACATTTTTGCACCATGAAAGCACCAAAGCATGGTTTACAATATGTTATGCAGTTAGATGTAAGCTGATTCATCAATTCCAAGAAGATTCTATGTAAAAATACAATTTATAACTTCCTTGGATTAATGTTTCTGTATTGTATTTTGAATCAAAGTTTCTTAGTTGTGTTGAAAATGTTTGGATCCATGCTTGTAAAGATATATAATCCAACTATAAGCTGCTTAGTCAGTGACTTACGACTTTTAATGAAAGTTATGTACACCGTAGCCCAAATTGTAGTAGTAAAACATTTGAACCAAAATTAATCCTGTGTAATAATTATATTTCATCCTTAGATACTCAAACAGGATTTCCCTTTCAATGGTAAAAGAGAAACTAGAATGATATGGTATTTACTTGTTTTCAACTTTAGGATTATTATCAAAATCATAATGGCTTATTTCTGGGCTAACTTGCTTCTTTCCTCAGGTGTACAGGGAATTACAGGACAATGGAATAACTTTATACTTCAGCACCTGGATGCTAGCTTTTTTATCAATGGATTCATCATATCTGAAAACATAGGAGGAAAGTCGTGTTAATTTATTGTGCCAAAAAAAGAGGTACACCAGTTTCTGACTAACAAATTGTGCTAAAAGGCATATGTTTCCAGGAGTTACAGCTCATGCAGATACACAGAGTGGCTAGGTAGGCTACAAATCATAGCTACATCTATCTATCAGGGTGGGAAATCTGAAATCCACTGACAAAAGCCAAAATAATATCTTAATGGTTTGTGTTTTCAAAATGAAAATGAGCCAACTTTTTTTTATTTTGAATCTTTGTGATACATACAACAGCTAATTGCATGTACAATTAACAAATGCATTCAGGGCTGATTCACACAGTTAGTTGTCTCAGCATGTCTAAGGGGCACTCAGGCAGGAATATAAAGCATCATACTCTATTTAGCCGCTCCAGCCTTCCAAGAAGGCAACCTGCAAACAACTGTTTTGAGCTTTACATCAATGACTTTTGCCAGTGCAAATGGTGCTGTCCAGTTTGTGTGCTGCTCTTATTTTTATTGTAGGCAAATATTCTACTCTAGTTGGTTATTGTGCATTATGACAGAAATCCTTCCTCCTCTCCAGGAACTGGTCACTATTTTCACAATCATATTTTCTTACAATTTACAAGTGAAATGTTGAAATGTAGGGGTTTTTTCAAGTCTACTAATAGAGCAGTAGAACAATGGAGACACCTGGATTACATCAACACATTTTCAAATTGCTCTAGTATATGTCCTTAAAAACATGCCCAATAGCAGTGCTAAGGAAGAGATTCAACAAACTTGTCTTTGGGAAGAAAAAAATAAAGATTGACTTAACTTGTTTAAAAAATGAGTTGTTGTGTGATCTCTTACAAAAAGAATTGGTAGTAATGCCATATGTTTTGTGCTGACTTACAAAATAATTTTTAACCATTGCTTTATCTTGTGGAACAATCTTTAGTGTATGTTTCCCCTAAGGTGGGATGATCCGTGGGTTTTATTAGTTTGACCTTGACATATGTGTGTGTGTGTGTCTCCAGTTTTTACACACATGTATATATACATATGTACATATGTAGATATGTGTAAAAACTTTTTATTATAATATATATATTGACTTCCAGTGACCTTCCAAAGAAAACCTTTTTTTGCCAATGTGTTTTGTGCTCATTTGGCTCTTTTCGTATGTCTCTCTGAAATGTGGTTTTTTAGCAGCCAAAATTAGCTTTTACAGATTATTTTCTCTTAAAGCTATCCTGATTTTGGCTTTTCTATTACGGTAATCCATTGTTAACAATAAACATCTGGTCCTCTGATCATTCTATTCCTAGAGTTACATAGGAGGCAATGGAAATAATTAAGAAAATAACAGGAAAGAACAATTCATCTTTTTTTTTGTCCTGCATAGGGATCTCAGTTCAGATAAAAAGACTTGAATTCCTGAATGTCACACACATTTGTTCCTAAAGATTTTTAATGAATTTCAAGTTTAGTAGTATAATCACAAATGAGATGTAAAATATTGTGGAATGAGAACATATTTCAATTTCATATCACTTTTATCTGGTTTCTACAGAAAGAAAACATATATTTTGGTTCAGAAACATATGATTTCTCATGATGACATCTACCACATGAAATGCATTATTTAGGGCACATTCTACTTTCAGAAGAAAAAGTGTACAATCTCACTGACTCATAAAGAAATTACAGAGCTACGTATGCTGGTAAGAAAAAAAACCATCTATGGAATGGAAGCTGAACGTTTTCACTTACTGGTTCCACTTACTGACCACAAAGTATGTGTACTCTCTTATTAGACTACTGATGTTTTTGAGCTTTCTCCTTAAGTCCTTGATTTATATTCAAGCAACATAGTCTACAATCTGTTTTATAACAGCTTTTATACTCTCTTTCCTTATGTCCACTTGCCATTTATTTGGATGGAAAATTAATTCTAATATTTTTCATACAAATGTTGTACTTCCTATTTCTGCAGTTATTCTCATTTTGCTCTATTTTTTTTTTCATTTTTTAAAAAAATATTCCATGTTCATTTTCTTCCATAAATCTATTTTTCCATAACAAATAATAGATTGTACTATATTTGGAATTTCTGATCCCATCATCATTTATTTTTTACAATTTTCATCATAAATTCAAGTACTCCATTTTTAGATTTATATTAATTCCTTTTTGAAGTATGCAAATACTGACCACATATTCAAAATGAGCCACCAACTAGCCACCATTCTCATTCATTCTTGGAACTCTGAATGTCTTAATTACTTTTTCTATACTTTCATATTGTTTCCACTCATCCATTTAAGGCAACGAAAACAGTAATTATTTTTCTTGGATTATTTTAATTCAGAAAGTTGCACATTTTTCTTTAAATTTAATTCCTGGGTTTTCTATTATTTCCATTACTGGACTGTATCATGCAATTGTCACTAATCTATGGGATCAAACTTTCATAGGAACCCGTAACAAACTGGATCACACTAGTTGATGGTTTCTTTTAATTTATTTTCAATATCTAATGTAATTCATGCTTCTTATGTTCCAAGTGCAGTGTTCCATAGGCCAGAATCCTTATCACATGGTGGCATAGATGCTGAGTTCTACTATCCACTGAAGGTTTCACACACTGCTTTTCACACATGAAGAGTTCGTCAAACTAAGCTTTCATATAATTTTTAATAGGAATTAAAAGCTATATAATAAATTATAACCTTATTCATAACCTTGCTGGAAATACAAACCTTGAGGGGAAACACGGTTCTTCATATGGCAGGACCAGATGCTGGTCAATAAATACCACATTTTAAATTTGTGTTGGAATTAAGCATAGGAGAAGGACATCAGGAAAGAAAAAAGTTACATGTGGGAAAGCATGAAGTCTAAACTGAGAGTCTCATGGAACAATGCTCATATATGTGACCATATGTACATAATCTTAGCTGAGTAAACTTGAGCATTCAAGCATAAAAATGTTGAGGTAATATATTTTGCTTTTCTACAGTTCTTGACACGCCTGTGCAGCTCAATATACCTCTTGGCTACTTTGAAGTCAATAATTATTAGAATACCAGGAGCAAATATAATTCCTGCTCAAACAGTATATGTGCTTATCATCAATTCAGTTAGACAGGTTAAAAAAAAACATGTCAAACAAATTGCATTGCTTTCCTTTGTTAACATGAAAGGCATGCCAAAAAAACCAGTTTGGTTTCATTGTTTACCAGCTATTATTTTGCCCTGCAACATTACTTTAGGAAGGAATGATTCTACCTGTTGCTAAGCTACAGGAGAGTACCCTGAGAAAAATTTTACACACAGATTGAAAAGAAATAGCATCTTATTGGGGGGTACTGAATCACAATGTAAATAGCAGACTTCATTTATTTTTGTAGAAGAAAAGTATGCAAAAGTAATGAACATCAGTTTGAGCAAAAGGTGTCCTAAAATATGTCAGTAAACTAAGATAGAAAATTGTTTTAAAAAAATAAAACTTCCTTTTTAAAAAGTGTTATATGCCCTTACTTATGAATTGAAGTTAGTGAGTGTTGACTAATTAATAGTAGCTTAGGCTATCAGCCTTGGTTTAAATAATCCCATAAAGCCACATCTGCAAATGAAAAGAAATTATTTTTAGATAGTAACATATACTTGAATAAAATATTTAAATATAAATTAGTGCATATTATTAATTTAGTTTCAAGCATTCTTCTATGTCTAGCCTTCACCATGCTAGAAGCTGGACTACTGCCCAACTCAATGTGAGGCACAGGAATTCATTGTTTTAATAATCATAACTGAATGTAGTCCAACCTTCCTACAAGACGCCAAATAGGGAGTAAATGACATAGAGATCAATAAATCCTTCATCCATTCTTTAGAAATATGCATTTGCAAGTTCATGGAAAATACTACTTGACATTTTGACATTTTGTGCTAATTAAAAAATTTCCAAAATCTTTTCAAAGGCAGTATAGATTGGTAACAAGCTATGTTAATCTAATTTGGATGTGATCAGGGCATATATCAGGGGTGTCAAACTCATTTTCACCGAGGGCCACATCGGCGTAATGGTTGCCCTCAAAGGGCCACATGTAAGACAGTATAAATGTAACCAAATGTCCTAAAGACAATTGGAGCTTTGCAGCTCTCGCAGGCCACATAAAATGACATGGCGGGCCACATTTGGCCCGCGGACCTTGAGTTTGACACCTGTGGCATATATACTAGTGGTTAAATGGACTCTAGAAGATGGTGGAGGAAAGGAAGGCCTAGAGGAGCATTGTCCATGGGGTCATGATGGGTTGGACACAAGTTCACAACCAACAACAAAGATCTTCTTTATCCAGAAGAGATATTACTTGATCCTTCAAATGAAAATGCACAAGAATACACCTAACCATGGCCACCCCCAAGGCACCTATGTAGATTTGGTCCTTAGTTCATTTGAATTCTCCTGTTAATAGTACTCATTTCTTGTTATATTTGATTGAAGGCAAAAGGAAAATTTAATTAAATATTAATTTAATTTAATATTAATAAATGTATGAATATATTGTTAAATGCAATTATATTAAATAAATAATATTCAGAAATTATTTGAATTGGCAAAATTGAGAATATTTTGATCATTGTCAGATGGCTGGGTAGTGGTTGGGGAAATACAGAATTGTCTCTCCCAAGGCCTTATAATCCTCTTGAAATGGAGGAATTTGGCAAGAGGAATATGGCTAGAAACAAGATTAGACATCACCCATTTAGGAATTAATGACTTGTCATATATTAACTACTGAGGATATAGGAACCTTACCTTGGTTGAGAAGGTAATTAGACACATTGTGACCTCTAACCTGATGTTGGCACTGGTTGCCTGAGAGGAATCAGTCCGATATGTCACAAAAGTTCTGGGCCCAATCAACAGATGGCTTTTTTCTTTCCTTAATATGAAAACTATGTTGTCCCAAGAAGAGTTTAGCAAACTTTGCCATGCCGTAAAAAAAACTCTGTGCAAGAACTAATACTTGTTTCTTTTTTTCACACATATTTTTATTTAATTGAAGACAAAATTAAAATATAAAATACCAAACTCCCCCCAAAATTCACAAAAAACAAAAAAACAAAAACAACCCCCCCAAATCAAAATATTTAAAAAGGTGCATGAAAAAAATATCAACACATATATACATCTTACCCCACTAGTTGAATCCTGATTAATAAATTACCACAACATTAGTTCATATCCCTTGCGAAACAGGCTCTCCCAAAATTTTTAAACTACTAAATCTATTTGCAGATTATTGACCTGTCTTCTATATGTTATATCATGTTTCCGCAAAAAAAATCTATCCCCAAAATTAGCCCTAGCCTGATTTTTTAAACTTGCTCCTAATATAAGCCCTACCCCAGAAATAAGCACTAGTTAAGATTGTGATCAGCAGGGGGACTGACCAGCACTGGAGGAAAAGGCTTGGGGTCTGATGGTGAGTTGATTACCAATCCAAGCAGCAGACAGAGGCAGAAGCGTGTGATTAGGCATGCTATCTGGACGTGCCACATGGGACATGGGAAAGCCAAGAGAGTTGGCTGGAGTAGGTGAGTGGCTGCTGGAAGCTCATCTTTACATGATGGCAATGGCAGCAGACAGAGGCAGAGGCATGGGAGGGAGGCAGGTGATCCTGATACACTATGTTGGCCATAGGAAAGGTGAAAGTTGGTGGGCTGGCGCGAGCAAGCAGTCGCGAGAGGCTCCTCTTCATGTGGTGGCACCAGCAGCAGATGGAGCAGAAGCAGAGGGGAGAAGGCAGGTGATTGCAACATGATGTGGGCCACAGGCAAGCCAAGAGACACGAAAATGAGCCTCCCACAGCTGGTCACTCACTCGGGCCCATGATCTCTCGGCTTGATTACTCTGTTATGGCTGCAAACAAGCAAAAAAAGTGGGCTGGTGTCCATGTAGGATCCTGCTGGATGGGGTTGCTGGAGCTACCACTGCAAGGCAAGGCAGGTGTCGGGGCTTGGATGGCCTGGCTGAAGAGCCCTGACGTAAGCCAGTGCAGGGCATGTAGGGCAGCTCCAGCCCCCTGCCTTCCAGTGGAGGCACTAACATGCCGCATGGCTTCCTGCCCCATTGCAGCTGTGAGCAAGCATAGGTGGGCCTCATGTTCATGGGGAAAAAATAAGACATCTCCCCAAAATAAGTCCCAGTGCTTACTTTGGAGCCGCCCAAAATTTTCAGGGAAACAAGGGTATTAGTGACAAAGTAGTTAACAGAAATAATAATAATAATACTAAAACAAAACAAAATTAAAGTTTTAAAACTCTCTGTTAACAAACTCTAATTGTAATAAACTCATAGAAGGTTTACCATGGCATCTTATCTATCCCAAATCATCCCAAAAATTATAGTTTGTCCTGGATCAAATACACGTTTGTTTCTTAAACAATTGACAAGACAAGGATTAATTAAATATAATAGATTCAGTCTCCAGAATAACTATCTTCCAATCAAAGTCCAAACAGAAGTGGTTACTAGTTAACTGTAATAAATCCATCCACTCTGCCTCAATCTTCATAGGAAAAATGGAATTTGTCACTTCCCTTTTAGTCAGTCCTAATATTGTAGGAATATGCAGTCTTAAACTTCAGAGCAACAGATGAAATCCACTCTTTTAATTCTCCAACTGTGAGAATATATCTTTGACAGGAACTGGATCAAAGTCCTTTTGTGTATCTTTATCCAAAATCCCATGCCCTAGCATATTTTGCAGGATCATTATCATGTCATCAAGTTTTTAAAGAAAAATTCAGCTAGGAGCTGCATACTTCCCCACCTTCCTTTCTTAGGTTCAGCATTTCTTAATCTGTGAAACTTAATTAGGGAACAAAAACAAAGAAGGTTTTCTGTATGTTTCTCTATATTTCAATCCAAGGTTAAAAGAAAATTTCAACAGAAATAAACTCCAGATATTTTGCATATTCAAAAAGTACAGAAATCCTGAGTTGAAAGTCTAAAAACTCTTCATGTTTTTGAAAGTGGCCAAAGATCAGCTGAATGACCTAGTCTCTCTTCCTTTGAATGAGCTATTGCATAACCCTGAACATCTGTCTACAGGGGAAATCATATTTGCAGATGCTGTTCCCATTTAGTCTTGGCTTACTATGCTATCAAGCATAAATGCATGCTTTGCACCAAGGACTTCAACTGGTATATATTCCAATATGAATCGAGATTGTCAAAGGTCTGTCATTCCCTGGAATTTATCTTCTCCTGGAATTTTCCTAGAATATAAATATAATTAACATCACAAAGGCAGAAGGTGATTCAGCATGGCTACTTCTAGATGCTAGAGGTTTATTTTGAATGATTAAAATGCATAGAATGCCAAAGATCTCTTATGTTGATTAAGAGGACCATAATTACATTCCATAATTACATTCCTTAATTGCTGCTCAAACAAAACCATGAAAAGCAACTAGAGGACATTTCTCTAGCTGACAACATCTGGAGATATTGGCTATTAGAGTAGAATGGCATAGTTTATCATGGCCCTCCTTCTTTCTCTCTGGGAAAAATCATCAACAAATGTATGAATCTGGCACACCAACATCTGCCAGATTACCTTGACATTGGTTCTCTCCAAACCATTTTTGTTTACACTCAAAGTACTTTACATACAATTGTTACCATCTTGCCTAGTGAACAGATTTAAAATATTATATATCATTTTTCCTTTAATTTATCTAAAAATAGTATTTCTTACTATCTTACTTAATATGGCTTTTTTTGGTTATATATCTATATCTTATATGTCTTTCTTTGTTATATTCCCTGAGTAAAATCAGAAGTTAGAAATATGTTGAATTCAATTTATACTTGCTTAGATAAATGTTTAAAATTGACAAATTTAAAAGAAAGACTAGATAATATGAGAAATCTAGATTATTGGTAATATATCACTGGTAATATTTTTATACATGCATATTACACTGACATCCTATGCTCTGTTAATAAAGAAATTTAAGTATGTAAAGAGCTATTGTTGTTAACATTAAACTAAAAATGGGTAAAACTTTTGTTTTTACTGTCAAATGATTTTTATTCTGTTTCTTCATAATCTAAATACATGCATGAAAATGTTCACATTTTATATCTAGTAAATATATGCACATTTGCAAGCAAATTATATAAATTTGTATATTAGATATATATAGATTTACATAGACTAACAGAATTGGAAGGGATCTTGGAGGTCATCTAGTCCAATCCCCTGTTCGAGCAGGAGAGTCTATTCCAAATATTAGTCTCTACCTAGGATCGAACTCACAGCCTCCTGTTTGTGAGGCAAGAGCTCCACCTCTAGGCAGTGCTTAAGAAAAAAATTAAGTAGTAAAAATTATTAACATCGGTTTGGAAAGTGAAAAATATTTGATTTTACAGGAAGGAAGGATTAATTGAAGTGGAGTAATTAATAATGATCTATAAAATATTTAAAATACTACCGGTAACTATATACTGAATTGAATATATATAAATAATGAATAATGGCTGGGCTATTTTCACTTTCCTATACTTAGTAACTAAAATAACCTGTTGTTGTTGTTGCCACTGTCTAGAAATGAAAGTCTTCATGTGGTTTAGTACAAAGTATTTGTGTTTAGAATTTTAAATAGGTAAACCCAGAAAATCTGTCATTCCTATACCTATGACTGGATTCAAAACTATCATTTTAAAAAGTTCACAATCAGAAAATCCAGGTTCTTATTAAAGTAGCTCTTCAGAAGCAGTTGTTTTCTTTTCACTTAAAGGTGTCAATTCACTCTAAACTTTTATAATCTCTAGGAAACGTCTTCCTACCTGCCAGAAATAGCAGATTATTCACATATTTGAAATATAATGGAAATTCCAGTCCTGAATGACTGACAACTTAAAGAGGAAGACAACAAACTATTGTTGAGGCTAGAAGTGTCTAAGCCAAGAATAACAAGAGATTCCTCTGGTGCCACTTCTTTCATCAACATTCTTAGGCTCTTTTATTGTATGCCACTGTTCAGGAACTGTATTATGGATTCAAGGGAATGCAGTAACATCAAAAATGTTATTGATGAGCCAACACAAACTTCCAAATGTCAGGCGAGGCTTTCCTCTAACTAGATGAAATGTGAATAAAGAGGATAATTTAAACAACAATATCTGTAGAATGATTTGGGGTGTAATTAGCAAAGCATTACATGTCTAACAATCTTAAGAAGTTTTTTCCTGTCAGTCTTTATAAAACATAAGATTTAAACTTAAATTTCATTTCATCTTAACTTAAGAATCATTGGAAATGTTGGTCAAAGCCCCATTCTCAATCAGGTTTTAAGTTTAGCAATACCCTTACAATACATAAGAAACCATAGTTTTTGTGAAAGCTTGTTTGATCTTCACATAGATTGTCTGAAACAAAAGAAAATATCCATACATCTTTAAGAAAGAAAAGAAGGTTTTTCACCAGTTATATTTTAAATTATAAACTAGAATTGTTTATTTTTCCAATATCTCAAATATCAGTAGCAATTAAAGAAACCTACCAATAAATATACTATTGAAAAGTACATAATCCAAGTTTAGAATGAAATGACTTAATATAACAAGTTACTCAGTCCCTTTTAAAAAAAGTAACAAAGGACTGCTGGGTGGAAAATTGAATTGATACAGATATCAGAACTTGGAAATAGGAAATTTGGAAATGAAAAGTAAAAGAGGACATTCAAAACTTTAGCTCATGAGGAAGGGAGGCAGGGAGAGAGGGAAGATTAGATCACAGAGTGTAAATGTAGGTTACTGTGTGTTCCTAGAAAGACCCCATTCAGAATCAGAAATAAACAATGAACTGCAAAGAAGCTAATTGCAGCAGATCTGGGATTATGGAAACTGCTTGAAAATAGCATTGGCCAAATATAGCACTAACAATTTCTGTTAAATTTGGTAAATCATTATCTAGTGGAAGATGGTTTATGTAAACGAACTCAGAAGTATTGCCAAGTATTATCACATGCCTTACTATACCTTATACTTGTTTGCTATTACGGACATAGTCTTGTGATAAGATTACATTATTTGGTACACCTGGGACCACACAATTCCCTAAGAGGAACTTCCCCAAGAAATTAGAATTTTTCATAGCATATCTAAGTTTAAAACAAACATATATTAATGAACAACTAATCAATTATCATGAAAAACATTTTGAACTGGTCAACCTAGGGCCAATATGGAAAAACTTAACTTGATTGTTAAACATTTACATGCTTCTGACAACAGAATCCATGGTTATCAAATTAACAATTCTCTTGTTTTGGGTAAACAATCCTTTATACTTATATTTTATACTAACCATAAACTTACAACTTGGAATTATTTTTCCATTGATTAGGAATGATATCTTGTTTTTTCTCTGATCAATCATTGCCATGACTTATTTTTCTCAAGTAACTCACAAAGTAAATTTGGATTACTTGGATTATAAAATACATGCTATGGTTTTACCAACCACAATTTATATTTTAAGAAGTCAAATAACTTGTTTCCTTCACCAAAACTCCAATGTCTTGACCCATATTCTTGCCCTATAATTTAGAGAGCTTGTTTTATCTCAGTGGTTCCCAACCGGGGTTCGATCGGACCCCAAGGGTTGGGTGAGACAGTCCCAGGGGTTCGGTGGAGGAGGGCGATCAACTCGGGTGGGGTGCGGGCGCGTGCTACAGAAGCCAAAGCAGCTTGAAGGGCCTGGGAGGCCGCGCGGGCGCTCACACATCTCCCTTCCCCTCCCCTCGGCCCCACCCCTCGGCACGCTCAGCGCGGCTGCCAACGTGGAAGAAGGGTTCAGTG
>JAOYMU010000302.1:45517983-45535796 GCA_025802295.1 Psammodynastes pulverulentus | reverse complement strand
CAGGCGCCTGGGGCGGAACCATCGCGGGGGGTCAGGCTCCGCCTCCCCGCGGTGGAGGGTAGCGATTGGAAAGTCCATTAAACATGAAACTTTTATTCATTAAACAAATGCTGTCCATGCAAAGCTTTGGTTTTCCATCTATTTAATCTGTCATCTAGCTTTTTTTCCTTATGTTCTGCCTTTGTTTCTGTTGTTCTTGGCAGGTATAGCCTGTTGATGTCACTTCGTGGATGTAAAGCATGGTACAGAAAAATTGCTGCAGGCTGTGAAAATGGACTTTTGGGACAGTCATGACCTGTGTGACACAGAATCTCTATAGACATAGGGAAGGAGAAATGTAGGATAAACAAGAAAATAAAAAAGTAGCATTTACTTTAAAAAAATTCAACACAGTAGAATATAAAATAAAAGTACAGCCTCAACTTTTTACTTTTATATTCTTAGTAAATATTAGCCATTTATTTAACAACAAACTAATTTAATCAGCAAATCCTAAAATCAAAATTACATATTTTTCTGTCTTGAGCACAAAGTCTAAAGGTTGTTTCCAGGGAGAAACAAAACTAGATGTTCTTTTCTCTGATTAAAACTGTTAATTTTGCCATCTCTGCTAATTCCATCCATTTTTCTTCCATTCTTCCCTTGTGGGGATTGACCTAACTTCCATTTTTATGCATAAATGATTTTTCTCTGCAGTCAGCCTATTCAATTTTTTCAAGTTTCTTGTCCTCTGGTTTTAATTTATATTCATTTAAAAACTCTTCTACATTAAAATATAGTATAAATCTAACACCAATATTTCTTTGCTTTATCACAAGTCCACCCAAGATTATAAAAATTCCATCTTTACAATATATACAAATATTTGAGATATCTTTATGTACAGTATTTTTGAAAATTTGTCAGGTGATAGGTACCAATGACACATCATTTTGAAAAAAAATCTTTAAAGTTATAGTTCAGTATAAATTTTAGATCATTTAGTCCACATATTTTCTCATTGTTCAAGCATTATATTATACCAAAAGTTCCTTGATATACAATATTTCACCTATTAATTTCCCAGCTTCAGTTTCAACAACATTTTGTACATCTTGGCAATAACATGTTCTTCATTAGCACACAATACAGTTTCAAACTGATTTTTTTTATACGGATTCAAATCCATAACTTTTTGGTCTAGATTAAATCTTTCAATTGCAAGTATGTAAGCCAGTAATAGACACAAGCAACAAGGAAGAGGAAGACATCCACCAAATAAAGTTCAAAACCATGGTAGGGTGCCCCGAAAGGGGACAGAAATACTCAATGTGTGGTGAGTGTGGAGGGAACCACCCTAGAGTGGCTTGCAGATTTAAAGAGACCATCTGCCAGCGATGTGATCTCAAGGGTCACATAGCCGAGGCTTGCCGCGTGAGCCAACCTGTATACAGACGCCAGAGGAAGAGCGGGTCCCTCACACAGCCACAGGCTTACCAAGGGTCCCCAGGTTTCCAAGCCGATGGCCAGAAGGTGCCAAATTTAAATTTTTTTAAAAAGGATGACCGAAGAGAGGATACCCACCAAACAATAGTGAGGCATTCTCAAACAATAGTTGGACAATCAGACCTGTATAAATCCCACAAGGTAAACGTCACAGTGCTAATAGAAGGGTGCCCCTGCGAGATGGAGGTCAACTAAGGGTCTTTCATATCAGTGGTATCCTATACAACGATAAAAAGAATAATTCCGAATATAACGTGACAGCAACTGGAACCTCAACAAATAATTTTAAAAGATTACCTGGGATACTGCATTCCAGTCTTGGGGAGAGCAGTTTTTCAAGAACAATTCAAAGAATTTACCAGCTCACTTCCACTGACTATAGTACAGCAGAACCTACCATGTTTGCTAGGAATGGAGTGGTTCCCAGCACTGGGAATAGAATTGATTGGGGTCCACGCTACCCGGATTGTCAATGCAGCCAAGGGGGTTGACATGGAAATGTTGGAACACGACTTCAAGGACATATTCAACGAGAACCTAGGCAAGTACACAGGGACCCCTATATCTTTCAATTTAGACTCCCAAACTGCCCTGTCAGACTGAAATCAAGTCCCTTTTGCTCTCAAGCCCAAGGTAGATTAGCAGTTAGACCAGGGGTCTGCAACTTGCGGCTCTGGAGCCACATGTGACTCTTTCGACCCTATGGTGTGGCTCCCTGTCACCTGATCCAACCACTGGCTGGCCATGCCTCTCCCCACCCTGTCACTCCTTCCCTTGCCTGAGAAGGTAAAGGTGATGGCGGGGGATGGAGACTCGCTCCATATTCCAGAGCAGGAGGTGACTAGGTGGGAGTGAGTGACATCGAGTTGGCCAGGCCCACCCAGTCACACCAATTGTTAAATTATTGGCTCCCAGTGTTTCTTTTCTATGGGAAACAGGTCCAAATGGCTCTTTGAGTGCTTAAGGTTGCAGACCCCTGAGTTAGACAACTCATTGCTCAAGGAATCTTGGAGCCACCTGACGCTAAATGAGAGACACTCATTGTGATCCCCATTAAGCCAGATGACTCAATAAGAATATGCACTGACTACAAATGTACAATTAACAGGGCACTGCAACAGAGTGCCTATCCTTTACCAGTAGTACAACAGTTTTTACACTCTTTGGGACAAGGGAAAATATTCGCGAAACTTGACTTAGCACAGGCATATCAACAGTTGCCAGTAGATGAGGCAACCACAGAAGAACAGATGATAGTAACACATAGGGGTGCATTTAAATGCCACAGGCTACAATTCGGAGTAAGCGTGGTACCAGGGTTATTTCAAAGTTTAAAGTTCTATACAAAATTTGGGGGTGGTGTCATATTTTGACAATGTCATTGTGTCTGCAAGTAATAAAGAGCAATTAATTCAATGATTGAGGATGGTCCTGGGCGGTTTCCAAGAGGGGGGACTGAAGGTAAAAAAGGAAAAGTGCCAAATAGCTGTTCCCCAGGTTGCATTTTTGGGATTTTTAATTGACCAGTCCAGCATCCATACCACAAATGGTAAGCTAAAAGCCATAAAGGAGGCCCTGACCCCAAAAAACAAGACTGAAGTGCAAGCATTCCTAGGCCTGCTTAATTTCTATAGCATCTTTTTGCCACAGAAGGTGACTGTTGTGGGGCCGCTTCATCGTTTGCTGGATAAGAGGGCAGAGTGGACCTGGGGATGCAAGGAAACTGCCGCATTCGAACAATTAAAAGATTTTAACTTTGGAAAGTGTGTCAATACAATATAACGAGACCCTTCCACTTGTGTTAATGTGCGATGCAACACCTTTCGGTGTGGGGCTGTGCTCAGTCACAAAATGCCAAATGGAAACAAAGCCCCTATCGCCTTTTATTCTAAAACTCTCTCGAGCACAGAACAGAATTATAGCCAATTAGATAAAGAAGCACTGGCTGCAGTGGTGGGGGTAAAACGTTTCCATGGGTATCTGTATGGCAGAGATTTTGAACTGGTCACCGACCACAAACCATTACGTGGCATCATTGCAGGGGACAAGCCAACACCGAACATCTTATCCCCACGAACGCTGCAGTGGACCGTTTTCTTAGTAGTGTACAAGTACCGACTCACTCACCAGCCAGGAAAGACAATAGATCAGACAGATGCCCTTGAAACATGTTTCTCTGGATCAAGAGATGACGTAGTGTCCATGTGCATGTGTAAAATTACTTAAAATTTAAAGGGGAAAAAACTGATAGCAACTGTATTTAAAAAAAAGATTGGATATTAATTTCCCAAGTGTTCTTATTAATATGGTGGTAAAAGAATACGACCGTTATACTTCTGCCACCGTATTAATTAGATATTCGCCACTATTGCACAGTACTATTTGTTATAGGATATTTGGCTAGAATCATAATAGCTTTTAAATATTTTCAAATGAGAGAAATTTATTTTCATTTTACTTTTTCTGCACTTAATCTCTGTAGCAATATATGAAAAGGTTTTGAAAAGTTTACTTTGTCTTTGTTCAAATAAAGTGGTACAACAGTTCAGTTTCTTTCTAAACATTTTAAACTCATTTTCTAAACTGCTGAGAAACTTAAAAACTTTCTTGGTTCTATAACATCTTCTGGAGAACTACTCCAATTCTATGATTTTTATAAAGTTTATTTATTTGCTAGCTTGTCTTTCCTTAAAAAGGTCAAGTTTGGGAATTATTTGGCAATTGTCCTTCAGTTTATCCTCGGAATAGTACCCATCTATAGCAGGGGTGTCAAACTCACATGGTCATGGCAGCGTCACGTGATGTATCACAGCTTTTTTCCACTTTGCTAAACCAGGCGTAGCATCTGGCCTGCAGGCCGTGAGTTTGACAGCCCTTCTCTATTGGATCATCCATATTACCTAATAGAGGTGCTGTTTTGGAAAACAACTGCTGCCTTTTTGGGCAACTTCAGCCATGCATCCCAATGTTTACTTTGCTAGGATGGTAGGGGCTTTCAGTTAAAGCAGAAGTAGATCTGCTTTTTGTTTTCGGCAACTTCTTATCCCATCCTATACATTAGGGCGTAAAATCATTTCCTCTCCATTTCTTTTGCTGCCTCTTTGAGCCCTGGAAGGAATAGCAGAAATAATAAGGAGGGAGTGGTATGAAAAAAAAGTCATTTCCCTCCTTTCTGTTGCTAATATGAAGAGAAATGCTATGTTGGACAGGCAGTTTATAGCAGTTTATGTGGTAAAGCTTCTTTGACTGAATCAGAAGGAAATTCTGATTCAACACACTTTTTAAGCACTGTATGTAGCAATCTTGTCCACCATTGGCAGACATGGGAGGAACTCATTTCAGTCATGCCATATAAAGAGGCAAAGGCTGTGTTCTGAGGATATGTCCTTAACGAATGGTTTTAGCTGCACTGGGGAAAAAGCATGAATGAGACATCACTGAAGTAGCAAGCAAGTTAATAATAGATTTCTCTGCATTAAAATCAACGGGACTTACATGAAAACAACTTAATCTAAAATTACCAAGCTACATAACAAACCAGTTTATTACAACATACTCCATATGGGATAACCTTTTGAAAAATATCAAGGTTTTTCATTTGATCTCTTTTAGAAAGTTGGTCATAGTGCTTCCATGTTCTTCTTGAACTTAATTCAAAATGACAATTTTTAAGAGAAGTTATTTGAGGAATCAAATGCTTCACAAGCGAGCTTCCCACTTAATTCCCACTTTTGAAACAAACCACCTAATACGAGTCATGACTTCTTGGGCTGAAGTTGTTCGGCTGAAATATAGTTACATACAGTTGCTGTATGTAATGCTATTTGAAGCAATAAATAATGTTTTTAAGATGGTACTGTATGTGGAAACATTTACTGTCTGTTTTCATTTTGGTTTATTAACAGATATAATGAGCTGTGTTCTAACAATGAAGTATAAAAAATTTTTTTAATATAGAAATGCAGACATATTTTTATAATTTTGCTTTTTCATGGCCTTAAATAATTTTAATGGAAAATTTTATAATATATGGCTTTAGGTCAACAAATTCAAATTGTAACTTTATTGGGGTAGTGAACATTTCAGGAAAAAAGTTCATTTACTTTAGAAGAAAAGGATATGCCTAGAAATTTGTTTGAATGAAACAAAATCTTTTTTCCTGTGTGATGTGATGGGATCCAGGAAGCATGGGTTGATTCTTCTATTCGTTGCTCTAGACACACCTCCTCCTCCATCTTCCCCAGTTTCGACTCTGTCTTTTGTTACGAATAGACAGGTCAATCCGGTCTTCCTGGATCGGATTGTGTGAGTGTGACGTATTTTGGTGCTTTTACAATTTTAAAAAATTTATTCATAACGATTGGAAGATCAGGCAGCGTGAAAGACCTCAGGTCTGAGCCCGTTGCCCACCGGATTCCTCGGCCAGGAGGCACCAAAGGAGATCGGGCTGGCCATTTACATAGCGGCTGCCATTTTGGAACGACTGAGAGCCGTTTTCTCTCCTACTTGCGCTTGTCGGTTGGCAAGTTCGCAGGTGTGAGGCAGAGCAGCGACCGGCTTCCATGTTAAGGAGTCTTGGCGCTGATTGATTTTTCAGCCTTTTCGCAATGATATTCCCCCCCCCCCCATTAATAGTGCGGCCGCCATTTTGGGAGGTACGATATCGGCCGCCATTTTGGGAGGTATGTTATTGGCCGCCATTTTGAGAGGTACGGATATCGGCCACCATTTTGGTAGGGGCATAACAATGATTGACAGCCAGGTTGCGGCCGCTATTTTAGAACGGTTGCGGAGCGCGCGATTGCCTGTTCTGTTCTTCTGACGGAGGGAAGTAAAAGAGTACAGCTGTCTTTTCGGAGCCTGGGCGCTTAGCAGAATTCCTCTGAAGCCTCAGTTCTTCAACCTTGCAGGGAGGAAGAATAAGAGGGAGTTCTGAGAAGCCCCTTTTTTGACTGCAGGAGAGGTGGCAAAAGCCCTGTGAGGCAGACATTTGTGAGTGAGTCAGCCCTTGATTAACACCTCATCGGGTATCGGCCTTAGAGACCATATCTAAAATGGAGGCCAATCCTTCTCTGGCGGATATCACGGGAAATGTCAAATCCAAGAAGGTGGCTAAAGCCAAGGCTGCCAAAATAAAAGCCAATGCCATTTCACAAGCCAGGGTATCCAAGGCCCAGGAGAAGGCAGAGCTAAGACTTCAAAGGGCCTTGGAAAAACAGACTGAGAAGGGAGCCAGGGAGACTGAAAGATCATGATTGTTATTGCATGTGACTCCTCAAATTGACACCCCAGGTTTAAGACCTGGACCTTTGGACTCTTTATCCAAGAGGAATGGAGGAAGCTGACCAAGGTTTTCAACCCCACAAGTAGTTGTTTTTACCACCAACAACCTTGCCCGGGCCAGCTTCATATTCGACCATACCATCGGTCCTGTCTCCAGGTCCTCTACAATCTGGACCTACAAACTGGCCAGGGATGCCCTCTATGGCCTCGTTCGCCTCCACTTCGACAGGACCTCTGCCAATACAGCCTGCAATCGATTTTCAATGGCTGATTTCCGAAGCCATGAGGCAAGGTTATGAGGCACGTCTGTAAAATGCACCACAGGTGCAGACAGGAAGAGAGCCTTTGACAAGCCATCATCAAGAGGCTCAAATTAGACCTTCGGCTCATGCTCCTGTGGGGTCTCTCTCTCCTAGAGGCTCGGATATTATCACCATCCCTGAGGAGAAAGAGGAGGGAGAGATTGACAGGGAGCTTTCGGAAGAAGAGGGCCTTCAAGATGAACAGCCCGTGTTCAAAGGGCTGTTTAAGCCACATATGTTTAAGGCCTTGTTGGCTAAGGCCAAGGCGGTTACGGGGCTGGGGCTGACTTCTATCGAAGCCCCAGGGCGCCAAGGGAGCCTACCTGATGCGCTTCTTTTGGAAGCCAATGAGACGGTTGATGTTATTCCAGCATCCAAACTTTTTCTGCAGATTGTTAGGAAACAACTAGAGATTCCCGGGTCCTACGCCAGTCCCACAGCTTTCGACAAAAAGTATTTTAACGTATCCTCAGACCTTGCAGAGATCCTGGATACGCCAGAAGTTGATGAGCCAGTAGTGGCCCTGGCTACCCCATCTGCTTCCTTATCTGATGCAGAGGACGTGTTAAAGCCCGAAGACAGACGAGCGGAGCTTACCTTGTGCAAGGCCCACCAGGCTGTGGCCTGGGCATTCAAGACAGCTACCGCAGCTTTATTCTTTACCAGGTCAGCCCTGCTTTGGCTCAAGGAATTGCAGGAAAAGGTGCTGGCCCAAGATGTCC
Source organism: Psammodynastes pulverulentus (assembly GCA_025802295.1). Classification (NCBI taxonomy): domain Eukaryota; kingdom Metazoa; phylum Chordata; class Lepidosauria; order Squamata; family Psammodynastidae; genus Psammodynastes; species Psammodynastes pulverulentus. Next base: position 45,528,004 of record JAOYMU010000302.1, on the reverse strand, counting down.
GAATACATCAGGACTTTAACAAAATAGTAGCGGCCACTGAGTTCTCAGCAGATGCCACCTTCCATTCAGCAAAATTTGGAACCAGGGCGGTGGCATCCTCAGTCACGGCACGACGTCTCCTGTGGCTCAAGCATTGAAAAGCTGACGCCAAGAAAAAATGGAAATTGGCTGCGGCCCCCTGTAAGGCGGGCAAACTCTTCGGAGATGCCCTGGACCTGGTTCTGATTGAGTCCAGGGACAAGGAAAAAGAGGCTGCCCAGTCTGTCGAGGCGAGGAGAGCGTTTATCCCCTCCATCCTTTTGGAGCTATACTCCTCGGCCCTTTTATTTGGGACCATCTCAACAGAGAGCATACAGATCCGTTGTCCCGAGACAAGAATTTCAATCGGGCCCTGTGTTTAAGGATAGGAATAAATCCCAGCCCCAATCTAAGCGGCCCTTTCGAGGCAGAGGCGGCTGGCCCTTTCGCCGTCTGACTCCAAGCCACAGGTCCCCATCAGTGGCAGGTTGGGTCTCTTCTGCAGCCGGTGGGACGAGACGACTACAGACTGCTGAGTGAGAGACACTATTCGATCGGGGCTCAAGCTAGAATTTGTGGCCCCTCCCCCCAGTCGGTTCATCAGATGTCCCTCTTCAGGAACTTCCTCAAGGGACATTCTCATGAAGGAGGCTATCCACCACCTCTTGGCCATTCAGGCCATAGAGCCAGTACCTCAGGAGGAGGCAGAGCGGGGATTTTACTCGATGCTTTTCATCATCCCAAAGGCGTCGGGCGGCTGGAGAGCCATCTTGAATCTGAAAGGGCTGAACAGGTTCATCAGATTCCGGAAGTTCAAGATGCACTCCCTGACATCCATCCTTCGGGGAATCAGGGAGGGCAATTTTCTTACCTCGGTAGATCTTACCGAAGCCTACCTGCACATTCCCATATATCCAGCTCACCGCCGATATCTGAGGTTCTGTTACAAGGGACATCATCTGCAGTACAAGGCGCTCCCCTTTGGACTGAATCAGCGTCCAGGGTATTCACAAGATCTTAGCAGCGTTGGCAGCTTTCCTCAGATTGAAACCGATCAGGCTCCAGTGCTACCTGGGCGACATTTTGATACAGTCGTTATCAGCCAGTCAAGCACTCGGGTATCTGCAAATCACCATCAGAACTCTGCAGGACCATGGTTTTTCAATAAATATGGTGAAAAGTCACTTGACTTTGTCCACGCGACTACAGCATTTGGGGGCGGTGATAGACACGGTGGAAGAGATGGTCTATCTCTCCCCAGACAGGTCAAAAGACATCAAGAGCTTAGTTTTGCAGGTGAGCAGATGCAAGATGGTTTCACTGATCTCGCTGTCCCAGCTCCTTGGCAAATTCATCTCCTGTATAGGAATTGTTCCTTGAGCAAGGTTTCATGCCAGGAGTCTGCAGTGGTTCCTGTTGCCTTTCCAAAGGTCAGGGAAGGCCAACTCAAAGAGGCGAGTCAAGCTACCACTGAGAGTTAGGGATTCCTTCCGCTGGTGGAACTTGATGGCGGTGACGTTGGGGACAGTCTTCACCGACCCTCTACGTATCACCATAACCGGACGCCAGTCTTCTGGGTTGGGGAGCGCATTGCCAATCGAGTATGGCTCAGGGAGTGTGGATAGCAGAGGAGCGATCCAACAACATCAACTGGATGGAGCTTCGGGCAATTCATCTCGCTCTCAAGACCTTCCAACAGATGGTGGAGAACCGGCATGTGCTTATTCTAACAGACAATGTGTCTGCCAAGGCACATGTCAATTGCCAGGGGGGCACTCATTCGAAAGCTCTCATGGAGGAGGCTTGATTGCTGTGTCTCTGGAGGGAGAATCACTTGCTTTCAATCAAGGCAGAGCATATCTCGGGTTCGCTGAATGTTCAAGCCGATTGGTTGAGCAGATCCAGGGTGGATCAGTCGGAATGGCGGTTAGACCCCGACCTGTTCAAGCAACTATCGGTCAGGTTCGGTTCACCGGAGGTGGACCTTTTCGCCACGCCAGCCAATTCTCAGCTCCCTTGCTTTTTCTCCCACTACCCATCGATGGGAGCCGAAGGGGTGGATGCACTTCGATGTCAGTGGTCCCGAGCTCTGCTCTATGCATTCCCTCTGATTCCATTATTTCCAGCGGTCCTCAGGAAGTTGTTGGAGCAGAAGGCAACTGTGCTATTAGTGGTGCCCTTTTGGCCCAGGTGCCCTTGGTTTGCCGACCTGGTCAATCTTTCAGTGGCCATGCCATGGAGAATCCCATGAGACAAGATAAGTCTCAGCCAGGGACTGCTCAGCCACCCCGATCCTCAGTGGCTACAACTGACAGGTTGGCTGTTGAGTGCAACATCTTGAAAGAATGGAATTTTCCAGAAGGGGTGATAGAGACTATTTTAGCGGCCCAGAGGCCTTCTACAAAGAGGATCAACAACGTGACATGGAAGGCGTTTTGCGACTGGTGTACGCGAACCAGCTGTGACTGTATGAACTTGTCGATGGCTCAATTACTTACCTTTCTACAAGAGGGTTTGATGAAAGGCCTCTCTCCCAACACGCTGAGAAGGCAAGTGTCGGCCATAGCATCTGTTGTAAGCTGTGAGAGGTCGGAATTTCTGTCACAGTTACCTCTGGTCAGAAGGTTCCTTTGAGGGGCTACCAACTTGAGACCTCCCGCGGTCCATAGATTCCCTTCGTAGGATCTCTCACTAGTGCTTGCTGCAGTGTCTTCCGACCCCTTTGAACCACTCAGATCGGTGTCTCTACAAATATTGACTTACAAGGTAACTCTTTTGGTGGCAGTGACCTCGGCCAGAAGGATTTCTGAGTTGGCCGCTCTTTCCATGAGGCAAGAGTTATGTATTTTCTATCAGGACAGAGTGGTGATGGGCAGGGGAGGCCTGGACCAATCGGAAACCCACCTGTCGGATCCTTAAGCTTGGGTATGTCCCATGCTTCCTGGATCCCATCGCACCACACAGGACCTTCATCCCAAAAGTGAATTCCTTGTTCCATAGGTCCCAGGAGTTGGTACTTCCAAACTTCTGCCCGGACCCCTCCCATCCGAGGGAGAGACTGTGGCACAAATTGGACCTAAGACGCGCCCTGCGCATTTATCTTACTCAAACAGCTCAGTTTACACGAACGGAGGCTCTCTTCGTGAACTTTCAGGGACCGGCGTTAGGCCAGAGAGCTACTCCGTCTAAGATTGGACGATGGCTACGGGCAGCTATAGCCCAAGCATATACAAGTCAAGAATTGCCGATACCAGACGGGATCACGGCTCATTCTACAAGGAGTGCGGCTAGGACGGCAGCGTGGGCAGCGCAGGCCTCGGTTGAGGAGATTTGTCGGGCGGCAACCTGGGCATCCCCGACTTCCTTTACGTGCCACTGCAGACTAGACGCATTTGCATTGGCCGATGCCGTATTTGGTCGGCGAGTGCTACAGAGCATGGTGACGGGCAGGGGAGGCCTGGACCAATCAGAAAACCACCCGTCGGATCCTTAAGCTTGGGTATGTCCCATGCTTCCTGGATCCCATCGCACCACACAGGAGAAGGGGCATTGGTCCTACCTGATATGCTCCTTCTCTGTGTAGGCAATGGTATCCAGGCCACCCTGAGGCTGACTGGTCCAGGGTGCAACTGAGGACGGATTGATGGAAATGTCAACACCTTTGCAGCGACATCGCCTAAACTGGGGAAGATGGAGGAGGAGGTGTGTCCTCAGTTTCACACACTGTCTAGAGCAACAAATAGAAGAGTCAACCCATGCTCCCTGGATCCCATCGCTCATACAGAGAAGGAGCATATCAGGTAGGACCAATGCCCCTTTTCTGCTATAGTTTTAGGCAATTCTTTACAGCCTCTTGTCATTAAGGACATTATAATCTGTTCATAGGCTGTGCATATGATACCCTAAGAGGTTTTAACAACAGGAAGCACAAGCCATTTTACTCACTATAAAAATAATTCTGAAAAGCAGATTGTCACATACTAAGTTCAAGTTCTAAAATATTAGAATTAAAAATGTTTGTGCAACTCCAAGTTTCTTTCATTGATTTCTGATTAGCTTCTTTATAGTGTGTAGTATAAATTTAAAAAGTTTAAGAAATATAATTTTGTAATTTTACTTCCTAAATTCAGATATGATTATCACACATAGGCAATAGCTGCGGCTTACTTTAAATTAAAATAAATCTGCATTGACTAAATTTTGAAATTGCAATAGTATTTACCTTGTGTATCCGAATAGAACCCACTTTTGTTTATTAATTTATTCATCTTCCCTTTGTTTATATATCATTTGTAGAGTTTGTAGGATATAATTCTTACCTTGACAATAGTATTCCAGATATTATGCATTGCATCTGGTACAAATTATTAAGCTATTTCAGGCATATAGTTGTTAACTTTGCCCTTCATCTTGTACTTGTAATTGAACTGAAAGTTTTGTTAAAAATTAATTTGACAACTGGTGAATGACTATTTCTATCAACTTTTTGAGAGTCATTTTGGGGTGCCTCTGTTTTGTATGCTTAGTTAATCTAAATTTAAAGCAAACAGAATTAAAATGTGTAAATTAAAAATGCATTGCTGCATATTTTTCAAAATTAATTGCAAGAATTTTGAATGCTGTATGTTTATTAATAATGAGATTTCGTACCAGTATTACTTAACAGACTTAGCAGATAGTTTCTCTCTCTCTTTTTGACATATGCATAGGAAATCCAGTTGCATCAGAAGTTTAGTATGTATAGGGATAGATCAGGAACTTTGATCTGTACACCACTTGCAATTTAAAGTTTTGAAAATATGACTGATTAATACATATTACATCTTTCTTTTTTTGTGTATAGATAAATTTCGTAAGAAGGGAAAGCCATTAATAAATTAAAAATAATTCTGTAGTTTTATAGCTTTGCATTCCAAGCACTGCCATGAGCCAGGCATCAATTCTTTTTTTCAGACTGACTCCTGAAATGACAGGACAGGAGAGGATACTTTATTTGGCCAAGTGTGATTAGACATACAAGGCATTTGTCTCCAGTGCTGAAGTTCTCAATGTACATGCAAAGCAACAGGGTAATAATAATCATATTACTATAAGATATGATACCAATAAGAGGGTAAAGAAGACAAAAAGGATAATAGTACTACAGCCATACAATATGGGTGAATATACTTTAACTTATTTGCAGTATTGTGAGGATTTAAGTGTTCAACAGAGTGATGGCACAAGGGAGAAAAACTGTTCGTATGTCTAGTTGTTTTGGCATGTAATTCTCTGTAACCGCTTAGAGAGGGCTGTAAAAAGCACTGATAAGCGGTATATAAATCTAAAGTGCTAAGTGCTAAGTAACCGAGGACAGGAGTTGAAACAGTTATGTTCAGAATCTGAGGGATCTGTAGTTGTTTTATTAGCCCTCCTTCTGACCTGTGAAATATTCAGGTCTTCTATGACAGGCAAGCTGGTTGAAATTGTTTTTTTCTGTAGTCCTACCTATCCATTGGAGCCTGTACTTCTGTTTAGTTGCTGAACCAAACCAGACAGTTACAGAAGCACGAATGGCAGATTCAATAATACCGCTGTAGAACAGCATCAACAGCTTCTGAAGCAATCTGAACTTCCTAAGTTGACACAGGAAGAAATTTATATGTTGTGCCTTTTTGATGATACTAGGTGTCCACTTCAAATTCTGGGAGATTATTGAACCCAAAACTTGAAGGATTCTACTATAGATATTGTGCTGTTGGATACAGTAAGAGATGGTAGAATAGGAGGGCTTCTTCTAAAACCCACTCTCATCTCTGCAGTTTTAAGCATATTTAGCTTCAGATTGTTCCTGCTACACCACAGACCAGTTGTTCAACCTTCCTTCAGAGGTAGCAGCAGCATCTGTTTAATTTTGCACAGCTGAGCAGAATTTAATTTGATAGAAAACCATAAGGAGATACCAGGGCTGCAGGTTAATTTGAGAAATAGAGAAAATTGCTGTGGAAGATCACATCAGTTATTAATGTCAAGAAAATTAAATGAACATGTGCACCAAGTCACCAGGAACTGAGCTTGGGTTTGTTCATCTGTGAACCAACCTTGCCAAGAGAATATTTCAGAATGTTATTCAGAGAGTAAATGTACATAGGATTTGAGACATTTAACAACCAAGAGAAACATCTTAATTTCTATCAGGACAAATACTATAGAAGGAAGCTTAAAGCGTATAGAATGAGTACTAGTTGAGGTTTGGGAAGATCACTCTATTAGTGTGCTGTTCAGCTCACTTGCACGCACACATAATGGTGGTTTAGTAGGTTTATTAAGATTCCCCAGCAATTCTCTTCACCAAAAACCCACCAATTAACTCCAGCCAAAAGCAGACCAATGCTAGTCCACAGAGCAATGACCAATGAGTCCACAAGGCAATTGAAAGTTTTCCGATCAAGATGACCTACCGGGCAAAATTAAATCCACAACACAACAAGATTCACAATGCAAGAAAAGTCCAAAATCAAGCCACGATGTCAATCCAAAGCAAGGCAGGGATCACATAGACCAGGAAACACACAGCTAGGAAACTAACATGTTCCCAACATTGTCTCCATCTGTCTGCTTGCTAAATATAAATAAGTATTGCTCAAATACAGCTCCTCTGTCTGGAACCCACATCACATATTGGACATCAATACAATTGAGAGAGTTCAGAGATATTTCACAAGAGGAGTTCTCCACTCTACTATTCAAAATAAAATACCTTATACCACCAGACTTGAAATTTTTGGTTTAGACAACTTAGAACTTCACCGTCTTTGGTCTGACCTAAACATAGTACATAAAATTATCTACTATAGTGTCCTACTTGTCAATGACTACTTCAACCACAACAATATGTGAGGACACAATAGAGAAAACTCAAAGTAAACCGATCCAAGCTTGATTGCAGGAAATATGACTTCAGCAGTAGAGTTGTTAGTGCCTGGAATGCACTATCTGACTCTGTAGTCTCTTCCTGTAACCCCAAAAACCTTAGATTGTCTACTGTTGATCTCACCCCATTTCTAAGAGGTCTGTAAGGGACATGCATAAGCACACCAATGTGCCTACCATCTCTGTTCTAATGTTTCTTTTATTCGTACTCACTTATACTTATATGCTTATCTGTTATGTTCATATATATTTGTTTTTCTCATATATGCTTGACAAAATAAATAAAATATAAATAAATAAATAAAATAAAAAATGAACCCATATTTATGTAATTCAAAGTATTCTACCTTATTCAAATACTCAAAATACACCCTGTTGAATGGGATACAGATTTCACTAAAAGTACTGCTTTGAAAGTGATTGGAAATACTTAACTTAAAAAAAAATACTGTAATAACTCAGTTAACCAATGAAGTTACTATATTTAATGTGTGACAAGTATAGGCAAATTCGTTTTTGCTAAATAGTTTATCATTTAAAAATAAATCAAGAAATCACTTCCTCTGGTGTGTTTTATGGGATGAGGTCATTAAAAAGAAAGTGTTAGGAAATCCCCCTTGCCAAGTCAAGCAATGAAAACAAAAGGAATAATGAACTACAAAGTATCATGAGCAGTCTTAGAAAGAGTTATAAGAACTTTTGGTTTCTTCTCTTGGGCTAGAAACGTGATGGTGAATCTATGCCATGCAGAGCCCTCTCTCCGGGCAGGTGAGCTCAACTCCACAGCACATGCGCATGTGTCCTCCGCCAGCCAACTGGTCTTTGGGTCTCTGCTGCACATGCACAGGGGGTGGGGAGCATTTGGAGATGTGTGCACATGCACAGGGGGGCAGAGCGCATGCGCAGGGATGCATGTGCATGCACAGGGATGTGTGCACATGCACAGAAGCAGGAGGCATGTGCAGGGGGCATGTGTGCATGTGCAGGGATGCATGTGGATTGCATTTTGGGGGTTTGCATGCGCACACTTTGGGCACTTGGTGCTGAAAAGGTTAGCCACCATGAGCTAGAATATGATTATGTACTGACCAATAGATTTGTTTTGTGTGTGCTAGAACCATGGTGGTGCTAATGAGCCATGGTGGCATAGTGGTTAGAATCCAGTATTATTGCAGGCTGATTCTGCTGACTGCCAGCAGTTCGATTCTTACCAAGTCAAGGTTGACTCAGCCTTCCATCCTTCCGAGGTCATTAAAATGAGGGCCCAGATTTTGGGGGCAATATGCTGAATTTGTAAACTGCTTAGAGAGGGCTGTAAAGCACTGTGAAATGGTATATAAGTCTAAGTGTTATTGCTATGCTACAACTTTAGAACAGAGTGAACATTGGAGAGAACAAGCACCCTTGAACATACTGATGTTTATAGCTAAAAAGTCTCTGTAGGATTGGACACTAATAACCACCATTTATGATAGAGGTGTCTCTGTCTAAATCTATATAAACATATAAACATAACTATATGTAATGTTGACTATATAATTGAACCTTATACAGGAAGTCCTCAACATATAACAGTTCATTTAGTGATCGTTCAAAGTTACAACAGCATTGAAAAAAGCGAGTTATGTCCATTTTTTATACTTACAACATTTGCAGCATTGCCAAATTCAGATGCTTAGCAACTGGCTCATACTTATGACTGTTGCTGTTTCCCAGGGTTGCAAAAGACATGATCATCTTTTGCAACCTTTTGACAAGCAAAATCAATGGGGAAGCCAGATTCACTTAACAACCAGGTTACCAACATATCAACTGCAGTGATTCACTGAACAACTGTGGTAAGAAAGACCGTAAAGTTGGGGCTCAATTTTGATAGTAGGTCAAGGACTACCTGTAGTTACAATCTCCAGACCTGCTGCAGTGATTAATTGTCCTTAAATATTTTTGCTTCAAGGATGATCTGAGAGCCAGCTTGGCACTTCAGTAATCTACAGGGGTTATATATCCAAAAATGTGCCACATTATTAGGGTCTGGATAAAATCTACATTTGATTTAATTTATTCAACATCAGATTGATTTATTTCAGTCCAGGTAGCATGATTGCTAGCCATATTATAAGCAGCAATTCCTTTTAAATGACAGTTCAATTGGAGAAGGACCTTTAGGAGCTGCCGTCTTGCTTCAGAGGTTAATCTACAGTCTTGAGACTTCAGTTTATGCACCCTGTTTTATTTGCTACATTTTAGTTGGAAAATGTCAACAACACTAATAAAAAACTTAAATTCATTGCCAGGAGGCCAAAGCACTTCCCTCCACAGCTGCTGTTATTTCAAAAAGATAAGAATCCTCATCATAACGTTCATTCATAATGAATATTTCATAGTAATCATAAGATGGGTTTTAATACTATGTCTTTCACTCTATTTATTGAATTTGACTCAGTCCATATTCCAGCCACATGCAGTCATACGGGATAAGTGAGACACAGCACTCAATAATACAAATAATACAAGTAATAAAACTTGTGACTCCAGAATAATCCTTAAACTGGTTAAAGAATTTCAATGTTAAACTATTTTACTGCTGCAATCTAAAATTATCCAGGCAGGCTCTGTTATTCTTCTTCTTTAAAAGACTAAAATGTTCCCACTATTGCCATGTAACACATTCCATAAAGCTGGAGAAGACATTAAATGGGTGTGCCTGGGTATGACATATTTCTCCGCTTTAAAAAATGATTTATACATTTTGTTATAATATGTACAACAAATGTACATGGACTGTACATGTTTATTTGGCAAGAAGCTACGACTGGCTGAGGCTCCTTCCACATCCTCATGTTCTGTAAACTAGAGTTTACTAGTCACTCTGCAATGTTGCTGCTACTATATGTATTTATAAATAAATTATGGTCTTTCTTTAGCAGAGTGGATATTGGAAGATATGAGATCTCCACTGAGGAAACACTCCGAAATATGAAAAATACATGTGCACATATTATAAATTGGGGTAGACTTTCAGAAACAGATTTTCTCATCTGTACTTTTTAATCATTAATCACTGGGAGTCAAACAGTATATAAATGTAATG
>JAOYMU010000302.1:45429785-45448395 GCA_025802295.1 Psammodynastes pulverulentus | reverse complement strand
ATTTGAAAATTAGACAATGGAACAGGGTAGAGAAGGGAGAAATGTTAAGAGAATTGGCCAAGAAGTGAAAGCAGATAAAGATAAAGATTCAAGAGAGAAATATGGGAGACAAGCTAAGAAACGAATAATTAAAGCTTTAAAGCAGTTGAGAGATGATGGATAAAAAAGGGAACATTTCTTAAAAACAATAGTGAGATAAGTTAAAATAAGGTTGGAGGTTAGAGGAAGGGGGGGGATTAATGGAATATATATTTTTACATTACAAAGGTGAATTAATAACAAGAAGGGAACCTAGAATCTTCATGACAATAATTTTGAATATGTTTGAATATGGTGAGGGTTATAAAAAACAAACAAACCACAACCAAGGAAGCCAAGGGGGTGGACTGGAGAGCCGAAAAATCAACGTCACGGGATGCGAAAATGAGACAGGCTGCCCGCCGGGCACGGGTGCCGTGGTTGGAGGAACGTCGGGAAAGGCTCAAGGGAAACTGGGGTTTGGCCTTGCTGGGGCCTAGCCGGTGTTTCCTGCAGGGAACAGACGCCTCCAATCCCTGACTTCTGTGGGAAGAGGGGTGTCGGCAGAGGTGGGTTGCGGAAAAGCTCTCCGGCCTCTGGGACAAAGGGCGCGCCGAAGAGACAGTCTGGGAAGACACTTAGGTTTGGAGGCTGGGTGGCGGGCCTTCAGGCTGTCTTCCAATAAGGCGGCGGCCGCAGCCATGACAACCTTCCCGGGAACGGAGAGTAAGGAGGGTGATGGTAGCGGCTCCCGAGCTCGCCTGACGTCTTCGGGGTAATGTGCGCTCGCGGCTAGCTCAGGCGCCCGGCATTCCGCTCTGCGCACCCCTTGCCCTCATCTTCTTGGAAGCTGCGCTCTCGGCACGGGGCTTCCCACTGACTTGCACCGCCCAAGCCGAGGGGCAGGTCCCTTGGATGCCTCTTCCGGGGCGCAACCGTTGGGACTTTCGCCGGCACTTGCACGGCACGTCCACGGGAGTCCTGCCGCCAAAGAAAAAGCGGGTTAGATACGCACTGCCAAAGCCCGGACACATCAGTGCCTTTGGGCGCTTGGAAAGCAAGGAAAGCATCGCCAAGGCAGAATCCAGCCCCAAAGCCGGTTTCACCCTGCTCCCCACAGAGACAGAGAAAGTGCGGTGTTGATACAGGACACTGACTGAAAATAGGTGGCGGAACACCGTTCCGGTGCGTTCCGCCAGAAAAAAAACCCTGTTTCTTACATTGTTAATATAGTTGTGGATTAGTTAAAAAGAACAAGTGTAAAGTAAGAGTAGGGTATTCCATTTCACTTTCCTCTTGAGTGCTATTTAATTATTTTGAATAGGAGTTGAAAACCATGATTGACAATGCAAAGAAAGTAGTTTTTCTGAATTTAAAGTATATTATCTTTTTACCTAATCATCTTTGTATTAGGATTGTCTTAAATTTGATATTATGTTCCTTTCAGGGAAATACGGTACAATTTTGATTTTAGTTTCATCATACTTAACGTAAAACATATTTCTCATAATACATTTTGAAGACTTACCGTATTTGTAATTGTTATATATGTTCATTATATTTAAAAGTTTGATACAATTAATCCTCAAGTTATGATTGTAATGGAGCCTACCCATTACGGTCAAAGCCAGGAGGGTGTTAAATGAATCATATTAAGTGAACAAGCCCCCATCCCTGCTTTCTCCTATGCATTTGTTAAAGAAATGTGCAGGGCGTTAGGTGGAATATGGAGTGCCTCAGAGGTGGAATGCCTTAAGTATTATTATTTCAACTGCTCTAGTGCTGTGTAATATTCTAGAACTAGATTATTATTGGGTCCAAATGCCCACTAAATAGTAGTGCATAACTGTTTTATTTTGGGAAATGTTCCTATTTATTTGTTTGTTTATTGTTTGTTTGTTTGTTTAATAAACTGGTCCCATTGTTTCCACCATACTCATATGAATGTTTGTAGAAATTTTAATAATACCTGCCTTTAGATATATTAGTTTATTTTTACTACTTACACCTTTTCTTCAGTTTTCTATAAAACATATTTTTGTATTACTTCTTAAATCATAACTCCAGAAAAGTGTAAGATAGTTGTGCCACAGTACATGCATTAATTTGAAAAGTAGAAAATTAAAATACAAGGTTAATACATTTCTTAATCCCCAACTGATAAAGCAGTGTAATTAAATTCTAGTCAATGAATTTTTTTAATCCTCTGTTGCACATCATCTGGTGCATCAACAAATTCTGATCACACCTTCTACTCAAAAACATGAAATATAAATATTTTATGTTGTTCTTAAATATTAAAACTAAAATAAAAGAGAAATTTAATTAGAATACTTAATGTTAATTGCTTACTGAAATGGCAGAATTATCCAAAGCCTAGAGTTTTGAATTTTCTGAAAATACTAGAGAAATATAAAGCAAAGTTACAAGTTGCAGTAGGAATTACATGTCATGGAAGAAAAAATATGTCTGAAAGGCAAGGCAATGAACCAAACGTCTTTGACTTTGTTTAAGCTAAGGGTCTGAAAAAACACATGTATCCCTAGGATGGCAATTCTGACAAATTCAGTTACTTTTGGTAAATTAAGATGTCACATTGTCACTATTTGCAACTTCTTGCAAATAGTGGAGCTGGCAGTGGCCTGTGGAGCTGGCAGCGGAATCGGACAGCGAAGAGGTTGGGGAGGCTGAGGAAGGTTCAAGCGAGGGCTCTGCGTCCGACACAGAGATGGAGCCAGGGCCATCTAGGAGTTATGTGCAGACTCCAGAGCCTCCAGATTTGGACATAAATGAGGCAGAGGAACAGGCTCCTTCTGTTGTCAGTGCGCACATGCGCAGAGCCACCAGAAGGCAAGAACAATTGGGGTTTAAAGGGCGACTCGAGAGTAAAACTCGGAGATGATTGGCCCCTTCCATAAGACATAAAAGGAGGGGCACTGGTTCAGACGCTTGTGCAGGAAGCAACTTTGTTATTTGGTTCGGTTCTCACTCTGAAGCTGTGTGTGTGTTTTCGGAACCCCAGTTGGTTTTGCACAGCTAATTGGCACTTAGGTTGTTGTTACCATTCAAGTAAGATAAAGTTAATCAGCTTGTTTTTGAAAGACTGTGGCAGACTGCTGTTGAATTGTTTCTGAACTATTTTGGGTTTATTACAGGCTGTGGATGAATAGAATTCACAGCCATGGAAATAAAGAGGCTTTTTTGGACTTGAGTGTTTGTTAATGTCTCATGAAACCTAGGTCAGAACACCTTTCAGCTTCCCCATTGTCTTTGCTTGTCAGTAACTGGCAAAGATTGCAAATGGCAACCACGTGATTCAACTCTCTATAAGAGCCAGAACCTGGATAAGTGGTCAATTTCATTTGGCACATTGCAAGTTGAATAGTCACTGAATAAATAGTCATTAAATGAGGACCACCTGTGTTGTGTATTGTGAACTGTCGACTCCAGTTTTACTTACTTTTGACCTTAATAAAATTTTGGCAGACCTCAAACAGGGTCTGCGATTTAGATATCAAACCAGATGGGTAAAATTCTCCATCTCTAATATATTGATTTAACTTACTGGACCCCCTATAGCTATTTTCTGAATCATGCCTCCTTATCATTTTTTCATAAGAAAATTGTTCAAATGGAGAGGTTGAATCTATGTCCCATGTTCTATTAAAATGTTCACTCTACACACAATGATAATTCAAAGTTATAATCCTAATTATTACAGAGTTTAATTTTCCTCATTAGGAAGAGGTCATTGCTTTCTTGTATATGACCAATTTCTAAAAGCATCAAATGGCTTTTTTATTTGTATCCTCAGTTGATAAGAATCGACTAGTGCCTTCTTATCAGTCTTACCAGGTAGACCAGATAGGAAACATGAGCAGATGAACTTTGTTCTATAAGGCTGCATTAACAAAGCTTTTAAAGTCTGAAAGCTCCTGCCATCTGAACCTAGGCTAGTTCTCTTCTGAATCTCTTGTGCACCTACTATTCAGCTGCAGGATATGTTCTCTCTTATTGAACAATTCCCTACCTGACAATTCCGTACCCAGCATCTCTTCACTGCATCGATCTATCTTACCTACCATTAAATTTCCTCACACAATTTGTTGTTTTGGGTTCTTTCTATTTTACGTTTATTAATTTTTTAACTGCTGCATATTTTAATGTTTGTTGGAACATCTTGGAATGCAAATTAATAAATAATATGAAACCACAATAGTTTTTTTTATTTGATTAATTTTCTATGATAGTGTAGGAAAGAGCAAAGTGTTCAGTTCTATCTGATTGTATTTGCTTAAATGAGCTAAATCTTCTCCAATTGTTAAAACAATAGTTGGAAACAGGAAACAGATTATTAATACTGTAGATTGCCCAAGGCAAATGTCTGGCCACAGAAAGTTTACTGTGTAGATAAGGTTGAAAAGAAATACTCTTTTGTTTCTCTAGAGATATTATAGCAATATCTTAATATCTACCTGCTCTGCTTTTATATAGCAGGAACTGAAATAATATATAAAAAGAATGATCTGATTGTCATTTGCTCACAGTTCTCAAATACTTTTTTCACCCAGGACCTGGCTAAAAGAATCTAAATGTTTACTTAATAGCAAACTTCCTCCCTCAAATAGTCTTAAATTGTAGAAACACTTTCCAACTTCTGTCATTCATCTGAACAAATAAGCATATTTGAAGTTATTTTTATCATTCTGGTATGCAAAAAAATACAGAACTTGGTGCCAGGTGAAGTTCTAAGAATGGTGGTATTTTTTTTCTCCAAATGAGCTGAATATTAGATAATATTCTATTCTTCAATATATATTATTAGCAGAAAAATAGTGATCCAAGTTTTCAGCTAGCATTTTCATTTGAATGTTAATATTAAAGCATTATTGCACATATAAACGAGCCAATTTGGTAACTTGGGCTAAATGGAGCTAAACAGAATTTCTACTTCAAAGGAATTAGACTATGTTTGACAGTTCCACTCTGCTGAATTAAACACATTAATTACACTGCTCCTAGGGGGTAGGGCCAATGATTATCTCCAGTTTAAATAAATTAAATAGATATTCCAAAACTAATGATAGTATTGATACAATATGTCAATGAAAGTTGAACAAGGTAGGTGTGTGTGTATATATATTTATATTTGTGTGTGTGTATGTGTGTGTATACACACACACACACACACACACACACACACACAGAGTACACACAGTATGATGACTAAGTATGTCTTGAATGTGATGCAGCTGGAAAGCCTTAAAAGTGTTATTATATAATTTCCATATATGCTTTTTTTGTCTTTATTGTTTTCTTTTTGGAAATGTACATTAACAAAAATGTATGTGAACTAGAATTATATGTGGTCTGATATTCATGGTATACTGAAACCTAATAGTTTCTTTGAATCAGCAGATAGCTATATTTAGTCAAAATGCAGTTGGTCTGTCTTTTTAATCTGTCAACAATGGCAAATATATCAGTAATAAAAAAGTAAATTGTTTTGGCTAAATTGAACAATAATGTGTGCAAATTGTAAGATTAGGTAGGTAGGTAAGTAGGTAGGTAGGTAGTTTACAATGGTTGATTTTTTTTTTACTTAAAAAAACCTGTCATACTAGGCCTGTTCCTGAAGTCTAACAAAGATTCTCTTCCCTGAATGGAAGGTAGAGAAAATCTCTTGGCACAATGAGGGAACAGACCTCAAATCTTCTATCCCCTCTGCTTACAATCTTCCCTGCTGGCTTCTCCATTGATTTCCAGAGGAAGCCAGCAGAGAAGATGGCAAATATTGGTCATGTATTTGTGGGGCAGCAGTCATAAGTGAGAGCCAGTATGATGTGCCATGTGACCACAGGGGGAGGGTAGAGTGACCCTTTATGATGAATGGAGGTGCTTTAAAGAATGTAATGCATCTCTACTAGGGCTGTCATAACTTTGAACTGACTATGTCCCTGGCATAAGTCAAGGACTATCTGTATATGGATGGAAATTATGACTTCTTTGATTAGTCCTGTATTACTGAACTGATTTGTTGCATGTGTCATCATAGTATAATATCCTTATATACTTCAGGCATTCCCAAAATTTTCTTACGGCAGTATGCAATTGAGAGATATTTTAAAATGGTAATTCTATAAATGTGAATCTTTTCCCCTTTTTTCCCCTTTTCCTTTCCTTTTTGCCCATCTCCCAATTGAATATTGACATAAAATTTGGGAATATCACAAAATACTCAGAAGTTAATAGAAATAATAGGGCAGTTACTTAGTAACTAAAACTGGAACCAGATATGTTGATACTATCATACTAAAGAAAATTAACTTCTCTTAAATGTATACAATCATTAAGATATTAAGTCATTGACATTTGGGAATGAAATGGCCTAATTTTGGTCCATGATAGACAATTTCTGGTTTTTTTTTCTGATAAGAATTCACAAGAGCAAACTGATGTATCATTTGTTTTGATAAATCAGATGGATTAGTCATAGGCCCAAATTATCTTCCTCTCCTGGTATCAGTACATAACTGAATCAAATCGTATCTTTATTACAGCCATATTGCTAGCAGTTAATAATAAGTAAAACAAGTTGAATATCGCTAAAAGGGAGGGAAATTAATACAAATGATATAGAACTGAGAAGAAGAGAGAGATAGTACATATTGACCCAGGAAATCAGACAACATAGAAAAATATAGCTAAGTAGTTGTCTAATGGGGAAGGAATTCATGCTCTCTGCTAGGAATTTTCTTCAGGATAGGATAAATAAAGTTTGTCCAGGAGAGAGAAGTGGGGAAAAAATGTCTCAAGGACTCCACTAAACTATTCCAACATGAACACAGATTCTGAGAAAGGGATTAAATTGACAGTATGCCAGCTAGATAGCAGAAAGTAATGCATTCAACCTGGCTATAGAGTTGGCTAAAATTTCAAGTCTGTGATACCTGAGAGAAAACTACCCACATTCTGACAAGATGGGAACCAGATTCAAGGATATTAAACCTGTCGTTAAACGAATTATGTCAACTTAAAAATAGATCAAAGGTACTTAGATCTAATGGGATGTCAAGGTTTTGGGAAGTAGAAACTTTGGCACTGTAGACCAGGGGTGTCAAACTCGATTCATTGAGGACTGCATTAGGGTTGTGTTCTTGGAGGGTCAGGGTGAGTGTGTCTAGCTTGACATCACTTGTATTGGGGGCTCCTGTGGTGGCCTAAGCGCTCTGGCAGCAAAACCAGGCTCCCAAGTTCCGTTTTGGCTGCGACAGCCTCCTGCAACCCGCTGCCAGCGAAAATGGAGCTCAGGAGGGCCACACGCAGCCCTTCCGACCTCTGTTTTCCCTGGCAGAGGCACTGCGGGCTGGTCCTTTGCTGTTTCCAGGGCAGCCCCATGGGCCAGATCTAAGCACCCCATGAGCTGGCTCCAGCTTCCGGGCCTTGAGTTTGACACCCCTGCTGTAGAGAAATCTTGGTTATACAATAAAGGCATGGTAAGCTCTAAGGATAAGATGGGCTGCTTTCGAATGAAAAATCTCAGTATTGCTGAGGAGCTTTTATGAACAACACTTCCCCAGTTTGAAAAAAAAAATTATCCAGGAAACTAAGGCTGAAATAACCCACTTATAACTGTTCTCTGCTTGTGAGCATTGCCATTGATTTGGCAAATGTGAATTTATAATAATTTTATATAAATATTTTTGATAATTTATTGCTACTATTTCTTCTAAACAAAACAAAGTCAGAGTCAACAGTGCCTTTCTCATTCCCACCTGGGAGACACTCGGGATCACCTTATTTGCATATTCAAGAGAAGAGCTAGAATTTCTATTGATGATATTATCCATTCAGGTGTGTCCAATTCTATAGGCCAGGTCTCTCCACATCTTCCAATTCTTACACTACTTCTTTGAGTTTTCCTATACTGTGGCTGGTGTCAGCTTTGATAATATCCAGCCCTCATTTTTTGGGGTGACTTAATTTCCTAATTACCACTAACTCTTCCCAACATAATTGTTTTCTCCAGTGAATTCCCCCACATGACATAGCCAAATTAGTGAAACACAGCTTTGTAATAGTTCTTTCCAGTGACATGTCTAATGTTATATGCTCCAGTACTTGCTTGTTAGTCACTTTTGCTGTCCAAGGAATGTACAAGAGCCTTCTCCAGCACCACATTTGAAACAAGTTGATTTATTCCTGTCTTGCTTTTTAAAGGTCCAACTTTCACAAGTATAGGCAGCTATAGGGAACACAATACAGCAGACTAACCTACATTTCCTTGCCAGGCTGGTGCCGTTGCTTTTCCATATTTGGCTCATGTACATCATTGCTGTGTGACCCAGTGCAATCTGGCATTTTATTTCTGGGCTGCATTTACTGCTTTGTGACCCTAGGAAAGTGATTTTTTTCTTTCTACAGTGATTTTTTTCCCCTACACATTCTATCTCTTCACCATCAATTTCTATTTTGATGTTTCCATTCCTTGCAGAGGTCACGAACCTAGTCTTTTTGATATTCAGATAGTGAGTGAGAAATTCTCACTCTCTTTTTTGATTTTCTTGATCTGATGTTCCAAACCTTTTTTGGTTTTTGACAGAAGAGTTGTATTGTCAGCTTATCAAAAATTGTTGATGTTTCTTCTACCTATCTTTACCCTGATTTTTTATTCTTCAGGATCTAGCCTCCTCACGATTATTTCAGCATACAGATTGAATAAGAAAAGAGAGAATGCAATCTTGTTGCACTCCTTTATCTATGTGTTTGCATTAATTTCTGTTAGCCTGCTAATATAGAGAGGAGATGAGTGGGGACAGACATCATCTGGATTATTAAATTGCCATTCAAGTTAAATAGAAAACAATCTAGAATCATCCCCTGCTGAGGAAACCCCTGGGATATTTCCCCAGAGGGAACATGTGATTTTCAAAATGGTGTTGGAATGGAGAACTGTATGAGTATATATTATATATTAAGTATACCCTTAATTTTTCCCACAACTTCTCCCTTGGAATTAAATAAAAAAATAGATTTAAAATTGGTGATGACTATGAAAAGTGAGCCTCAAGGCCAGGAATAATGTTTCTGTGCCAAGCGGTAGAGAATGAAATAATGTTGGAAAATGTATTATCCCCTTTGAAACTTAATCTGTTTTTCAGCAAGGATGTTTTCACTTTTAAACTAATCCAATACCTTTAAGTAGAGATAGTTAGCATAGATTTGTTGACTATATTTAACAAGTTGATATTATATAAACTGGAATTGGCGAAGTCCAATCTTCTTCCTATTTCAAATACAGAAATATACTGAGCTTTTTATACTGGGCAACCAAAATTGGAGCTTACTAATCCCTGCTTTCTCTTTAATAATTCTGGGCATGAAACCTTCTGGATCCGAGGCCTTTTTTGGGTTTTAACTGTGAAATGAGGTCCTTGATCTCAGACGCAAACACAGGAAGCAAGTTGAGAAGATCATTTCAAGAGTAAATCACAATTATGCTGGTCTATGCCCAAAATAGAGCCGGAAACGACTAGCACACATATGAGGGGGAACCTTACCTTTATCTTTATGCCCAAAATAAATATATGACTGATTGGTCACAACTGGTTTATCTATTGATTCAGTGTAATAATACCCTGGAAATAAATGTCCCAGAATTTTGCAGATATTTGAGAAATAGGACCAAAGCCAAGTGCTTAAGGAAACATAATTAAGTGATAGATCCAGCACAAATTCTTGGACTTAGCAGCTATGATTAAACTCCCCCTCTCTTTACTTATAGGTTTTTCTCTTTTTTCTTTTTTAAATTTTAGATGGATTTGTAGCTCTTTTTTTGGTCTAATGTAACTGAAAATTAAATCAGAGTTTGGTTCTACTATGAGGGATGCTATGTTGGTCTGTGGGTAACATTGATAGAGGAACTGATACAGAAATCAAACAGATACAAGTCTAACTGTATTTACAGCATACTACATATGCTACTAGCATACAGATCATTGCAGTTTTGTTCAGAAACCTTTAAGTGATCAAGGTTGGATACTACTTTAAGTAAAAATGGCATAGTATCAAAAGATAAAATTTTCTGATAAAGTCAATTGTTCAAAACAATGTATTTAAAAAGTAAACTCTCCGCCAAATTTTATATTAGCAAAAGAAAGAGCAAATAAAATAATCCAATTGTAAATTTAAAATATTAGCTATCACTTGATGAGAAGCTACAATACAATTTCTCACACCATTATAAAAAAAAATGAATGAAAAAAAAAATGGGTACAGAACAAGCCATATGTAAGAGATTCAGAAAAATGTTAGCAAACTACTGCACTTGTGTGTGTGTGTGTGTGTGTGTGTGTGTGTGTGTATGCATCAGTGGTGGTTTTCTACTGGTGTTGCCACCGGTTCTCTGACTGTGCACATGCACGTGTTCCCCCCTCTGTGTGTGCGCACGCTCCTCCCTTCCGCGCATGCATGCGCTGATCATCTGAGAGGACTTTTTGATCTTCTCAGCTTATTGGCACACTTTCTTTATCTACCTGTTCGGCTGAACCGGTACCTAAAAAAAGTGCGCCAATCAGCTGAGACGATCACAGATTCTTCTCAGATGATCGGCGTGCACATGCGTGGAAAAGAGGGGGAACATGCAGAGAGGGTTTTTAGCTACTAGTTCGGCCAAACTGGTAGCCATTTTTTGCTACTGGTTCACCCGAGCAGCAGCTTTTTCCGCTACTGGTTCACCCGAACTAGTGCGAATTGCTAGAATTCCACCTCTGGTATGCATGTGATAGATTATTTTATTTACATGTGTGTGTTTTTTTAAATGGTCATCATAACAGATAAAAATGCAAAGAAATTTTAGTAAATCATAAGAACTGTACATTGCTAAAAAGACATTTTAAATTATATATCACACTTCTAATTAGAAATTTCAACTTTTATTTCTCATCATAATGTTGCTTATACCAGGTATCAATAGTAATGTCTTAATTTAAAAAATCATGAACTGTAACCTTATTGCTTAAGTTTCCTAAGTCATTTTTTTCTTCTCAAGAATAGGAAAGCAAAGACAGTGGCATTCAAATTAATCTTTTAAGCAAAAGCACTTTGTGTACTGTATTTCCTTTCAGCTTTTATAGTAGTTCCCGTATCCTTTTAAAAGTTACTGTTCTGTGGGTTTGAAAAATAGCTAAATGGTAAAAAAGTCTTAGCCTTCATTCCTACCCCCACCCCTCTTTTTTCCTCTTCCCATCTTTTGATTTTACATAATGAATGGCTGGTCTGAATTCCTTCGCATGCCTTCCTTGTTGTACAACAGTTTCTGAATTCTAGTTCCTTGACTGCCTTTCATTTACTTAATTACATTTTTATTTAGATTTTCTCTTCCCCCCTCTCCCTCCCTCCTCCCTTCCCCATGTGAGACTTATCCAAACACCTTTTTTCTGCAATTAGATCTGTGAGAATGTTCGAAGAATTGTCTCCCTGATTCCAACAAATATTTGAGTCATTATGAACAACAACAGCAGCACAACAAAACACATTTGGCTTATGCCAATTCTGTGCAGACCAATCCAGACCAGAAGAAAAAGCAGCCAACATTGAATGGACACTGCTGCCACTTTATTTAAAATCAGTTTGCAGAGTTACTAGTGATAGAGAAATATGAAGCAAAATATTGGTTGCTCCTTTTTTTTTCTGATGTCAGCTGCATCAATATATTTTTATTCTTCTTTTCTTTATGTGTGTGTGTGTGTGTGTGTGTGAAGACTTTTTTATCATTTAGCTATTTTTCAAACCCACAGAACAATAACTTTTAAAAGGATACGGGACCAGGGGTTACTAAGGGAAATAAATAAGTTAAAACTAGTGGAAGTTTATGAGTATGGAATATGGATACCAGAAGTGGACATCGGACAAGTTTTCTGATAAAAAAAATACAGAATACTTGTTTTAACCTGCCATTTGTTTTCTATATGATATATGGAATGAAATATTTAAAAAACATTAAAATTATTGCAAAATGCACACACACACACACATATATATAAAATGTAACTTCATAATTCAGTTCGTTCTCCAGTGTGGGGCGATGGGATCCAGGAAGCATGGGTTGACTCCTCCATTCCTTGCTTTAGACAGAGTGTGAAACTGAGGACACGCCCTCCTGTCAATCATCCCCAGTTTCGACTCTGTCTAATGCTAGGAACAGAGTGTCAATCCGTTCCTCCTGGATCGGATTAGTGAGTGTGTTAGATTAGGATATTAAATTGCCTTGTTTTTTGTTTTATTCAATACCTTATGGAAAGCAGACAGTGTGAAAGGCCCCTGGTCTGAGACCGCTGTCCAACGAAGTGGAGATCCGGTGACAGCGTGAAGGGCCATCGGCCCGATCCCGTCATCATCGGTCGCCATTTTTAATTCCACTTGCACATGCGTGCTAGACAGTCAGAGGCTTTAGCAAGCGAGAATTGGATCTTTAAGCTGGAAGACAGCCTCGTTGTGATTAGGATTCCGGACCCATGCTAAAGCGACCGGCTGCCGGAAAGGAGTTCTGGCGCTTAGCAAGCTCGCAGTGAATTATCGGGTTCCGGAATGCTGAGGGCTGGTGTGCCATTTTGAAGGTGTGGAAAATACAGCGGGCGCCATTTTGATCATTGGGATGAGAGCAGCGGGCACCATTTTGATCCTTCTCTGAGACAACTAATGCGGACGCCATTTTAAGCATTCGCGCACGCAACAGCTTCACTGACAAGATGTTTTTTGGCCATCGCGAATTGCAAACAACCGTTTAACTGCGATAGAGCGACCGGCTGCCATTAGGAGCTTTGACACTTGGAGTGGAAGGCGGCAACGATAGACGCCCAGCAATTACACTCAGCGGATCGGCGGCCAGATGGAGCGAAACCGCTGGTCTGAATCCTCTCATTTCAATAGGGACTCGATCTCAGGGATTCAGCTGGCCCTTAGGACAGGAAAGGGATATAGGATCGTTAACAACATGGATCCTGCTCCTTCATTGAGGGACATTATGGACAAGGCCAAAACAAAAAAGGCGGCCAAGGCAAAAGTGGCTAAAATTAAGGCCAAAGCCATCTCACATTCCAGGATCTCCAAGGCCCAAGAGAGGGCAGAACAAAGACTGCAAAAAGCAGTGGAGAAGCAGGCAGAAAGAGGGGCCAGAGAAGGCCAGGCTGTTAATGATGGCCGTGCCACAATCTGAGACCTGCTCGTTGGGAGACCCCTTGGATCTTTCCACACCTAGTGGGAACAAGAGAAAAAATTTACTGGCAGAAGGGGACCCTTTCTGTCACAAACAATTATTGCTGTCAGTACCAACAGTGGTGGGCCCGGTTCCCAGTTCAGCATGGTCTACCGGTTTGTCACCATCTCCTCAACAGATGGGACCCATGATGAGACCAGGTCTCCCTCCTTCGGCCACTTTCACTCCTACTTCAGCCGGCCTCCGTCAGACAGACCAGCCGGTGATGGATGTGGAGTGGCTACTGTCAGAGGCAATGAGGAGAGGGTATGAAGCAGGAATGCAGCATTCCAGACCTATGTCACGACCCGCTCCAGCGATGGGCCCCTCCCAGTTACAGGGTCCTTACCTGGGTCAGATTCCAACTCCTGGCCCATCGGTTCGGATCACTGCTACACAACCTGAGGCCCCTTCTTCACCTGAAAGAGAGGAAGAAGAAGGAGAAATTGATCGAGAGTTGTCAGATGAGGAAGGCCTTCAATCCGACCAACCAGCAAAGGACTATTCCAAACTCACATGTTTAAATCCTTATTGAGTACGGCCAAGGCGGTCACAGGACTAGGCCTAGATCCTGCCCCGAATGCTCCGGTAACCATGGACGGGTCCAGGGATATTCTCTTTTCCGAGAATACTGAGACAGCGGATTCCATTCCGGCACCTAAATTATTCCTACAGATCATCAGACAACAGCTGGAGGTACCGGGGTCTTACGCCAGCCCATCCACGTTTGATAAAAAATATTTCAACGTTTCCTCAGATCTGTCAGAAATGCTGAATTCTCCAGACGTGGATGAACCAGTAGTGGCACTGGCTACTCCTTCATCCTCTCTGTCGGATGCGGAGGATGTCCTGAGACCAGATGACAGGGCGGAGATAACACTCTGCAAGGCCCATCAGGTGGCAGCTTGGGCGATTAAAATGAGCACCGCTGCCTCCTTCTTCACCAGGGCGGCACTTCTGTGGCTCAGACAATTACAGAGCAGAGTTCCAGCCCAGGACATTCAGACACATCAGGACTTTAATAAAATTGTGGCGGCCACTGAATATACTGCAGATGCAACACTGCATGCGGCCAAATTTGGGGCCAGGGCCATGGCCTCCTCTATCACAGCTCGGAGACTGTTATGGCTCAGGCAATGGCACGCCGATACAAAAAAGAAGTGGAAGTTGGCGGCGGCTCCCTGTAAGGCTGACAAGCTCTTCGGCTCGGTTTTGGATCCGGTTTTGGTCGAGTCTAAGGACAAGAAAAAGAGATTACCAAGTCTGTCTAGGAGAGGGGAACGTCTGTCTCCGCCTTCCTTTCGGGGTCACTCCTTTCGGCCATCTTTTTCTGGTCCAACTTAATAAAGGGCCTTCAGACCCTTTTATCTGAGACAGGACTTCCAGGCTGGACAAGCATCCAAAGAAAAGAACAAGATTCAGTTTCAGTCTAAGCGGCCATTTCGAGGCAGTGGCAGCCAGCCATACCGTCGGTCCCGCTGACTGCAAGCCAGACGTCCCGATTGATGGCAGGTTGGGGGCTTTCTGCAACCGCTGGGATGACATAACAACGGACGACTGGGTGAGGGACATGGTTCTGGGCTCAAACTGGAA
The DNA here is from genome assembly GCA_025802295.1 of Psammodynastes pulverulentus. Classification (NCBI taxonomy): domain Eukaryota; kingdom Metazoa; phylum Chordata; class Lepidosauria; order Squamata; family Psammodynastidae; genus Psammodynastes; species Psammodynastes pulverulentus. Next base: position 45,433,529 of record JAOYMU010000302.1, on the reverse strand, counting down.
TTTGTAGCCCCTCCACCCAGAAAATTTATCAGGTGCCCCATTTCAAAGGAAGCATCTAAACAAAGACTCATGGAGGAGGCCATCCTCCATCTGTTTTCCATCCACGCCATAGACAGTGTTCCTCTAGAGTCTTGGGGTCACGGGTTCTACTCGATGCTCTTTATCATCTCAAAGGCATCGGGAGGTTGGAGAACTATCTTGAATTTGAAGGGTCTGAACAAGTTCATCAGATACTGGAGATTCAAAATGCACTTCTTGAACTCCATCCTACAGGGAATCAGGAACAACAACTATATGACCTCTATAGACCTCACCGAGGCATACCTACATATACCGATACACCCAGACCATCGCAAATACCTGAGGTTCTGCTACGTGGGCCAACATCTGCAATGTCGAGCCCTGCCCTTTGGCCTGGCATCTGCGCCCAGAACATTTACCAAGATTTTGGCGGTATTAACAGCCTTCCTGAGATCGCAGCCGATCAGACTCAAGTGTTATCTGGATGACATTTTAATCCAGTCCTCCTCCGTCCTCCAAGCTCAGCAGGACCTGCAGATCACCACTCAGGTCCTGCAGGATCACGGTTTTTCCATCAACGTGGACAAGAGTCACTTCGTTCCCACCACGAGATTACAACATTTGGAGGCTGTGATAGACACGGTGGAGGGCAAAGTTTTTCTATCACAAGACTGTCTGAGAGACATTATGGCACTGATTTCACAGGTGAGAGCTACCAAGACGACCAGGTTGGTCTCTCTCTCCCAGATTCTTGGGAAGCTTATTTCCTGCATCGGAATCGTGCCCTGAGTGAGACTCCATGTCAGGTCTTTTCAGTGGTTCCTCCTGCCCTTTCAGAGATCAGGAGAGGGCACCTCCAGGAAATCAGTCAGTTTACCGCTGGATGTCCGAGAGTCACTCCTTTGGTGGTCTTCGAAAGCGGTGACCTTGGGCAGTGTGTTCGGCGAACCACGACGTCTCACCATTACAACGGACGCCAGTCTTCAAGGTTGGGGAGCCCATTGCCAGTCAAGAGTAGCCCAGGGGGAGTGGTCTCCAGAGAACCTACAAAACAACATCAATTGGCTGGAGCTGCAGGCTATACACCTGGCCCTCCAGGCGTTCCAGAAGGAAGTGGAGGACCGCCACATTCTGATTCTCATGGACAATATAGCCGCCAAGGCGCATGTCAACCGCCAAGGGGGCACACATTCGAAGAGGCTCATGGAGGAAGCTCGGTCATTGTGCCTCTGGGAACAGGAACATCTACGGTCAATCAAGGCAGAACATATCTCGGGGTCTCTCAATATTCAAGCCGATTGGTTGAGCAGGTCCAAGGTGGATCAGGCAGAATGGAGATTAGACCCGGCCTTATTCCAACAGCTATCACACCGGTTTGGTTTGCCGGAAGTAGATCTCTTCGCCACACCGGCCAATGCTCAACTTCCTCATTTCTTTTCCTGCTACCCATCATCAGGAGCGGAAGGGGTAGATGCTCTTCGCTGCCAGTGGCCCCGGGTTCTCCTTTATGCCTTTCCCCCCACTTCCTCTGTTGCCAGCAGTGCGCCGGAAGTTACTGAAACAGAAGGCGACGGTTTTGTTGGTGGCGCCTTATTGGCCCAGACGGCCTTGGTTTGCTGACCTTCTGAGTCTGTCGGTTGCCAAACCATGGAGGATTCCGGAGAGCCGTGTACGGCTCACTGAAGGGCCAGTCAGCCATCCCGAACTGCAGTGGTTACAACTGACAGGTTGGCTGTTGAGCGCAGCATCCTGAGAGATGAACGTTTCTCGGAGGGAATGATCGAGACACTGTTGGCAGCCAGACACCCTTCTACGAAGCGGATATATGACGCCACGTGGAAGATCTTTTGTGAATGGTGCACGAGGGCTGGCTGCGATCGTAATAGCTTGTCGGTAGCTCAGCTACTCGGTTTCCTGCAAGACGGTTTAATCAGGGGTCTTTCACCCAACACTCTTAGGAGACAGGTAACTGCTCTGGCATCAGTCCTGGCCTGTGAGGGAACGGAGTCTCTGGCCAGGATACCGGTCGTTAGGAGGTTTCTCCGTGGAGCTACCAACTTAAGACCTCCGAATATACACATGTTCCCCTCTTAGGATTTGTCGCTGGTCCTGCAAGCTGTGTCTTTGCCTCCTTTCAAGCCACTTCGGACAGTATCCTTGCAACTACTTACCTATAAGGTCATTTTCTTAGTGGCGATCACATCTGCCAGAAGAATTTCGGAGCTGGCGGCTCTCTCCACAAGACAGGATTTGTGCATATTCCACCAGGACAGGGTGGTTCTTAGACTGGACCTTACCTTTATCCCAAAGGTGAATTCTTTATTCCATAGGACACAGGAGTTGGTCCTACCGAACTTCTGTCCAGATCCTTCTCATCATAGGGAGAGACAGCAGCACAAGCTAGACGTTTGACGCGCTCTGCGCATTTACATTGACTGAACGGCCCAATTCTGTAAGTAGGACGTGTTCTTTGTGGATTTCCAAGGTCCGTGGATGGGCCAGAAAGGTACGCCTTCCAAGATTGGAAGATGGTTATGGGCGGTGATAATCAAGGCGTATATCAATCAGGACTTACCTATACCGGTGGGCATTATAGCCCATTCTACGTGGAGTGTGGCCACCATGGCGGCATGGGCCGCACAAGCATCAGTCGAGGAGATTTGTTGAATGGCGACCTGGGCATCTCCAACATCTTTTATTCATCACTATCGACTGGACGCCTATGCCTCGGCAGAGGCGGTATTGGGACGACGGGTCCTACAGTGTGTCATGACGGGCATGAGGGGTCTGGACCAGTTGGCATCCCGCCCTTCGTCGCAATAAGCTTGGGTATGTCCCATGCTTCCTGGATCCCATCGCCCCACACTGGAGAAGGGGCATTGGTCCTACCTTATATGCTCCTTCTCTGTGTGGGCGATGGGATCCAGGCCCATCCTGTGGCCAGCTGGTCCAGGGTGCCACTGAGGATGTATCGGATGGACTGGGGATGATTGACAGGAGGGTGTGTCCTCAGTTTCACACTCTGTCTAATGCAAGGAATAGAGGAGTCAACCCATGCTTCCTGGATCCCATCGCCCACACAGAGAAGGAGCATATCAGGTAGGACCAATGCCCCTTTCCCTCCATGTAGATGTAGTACTATTAAGGATTACTCATTGAATATGGTTTGACAGCCAGTTACAAATCCATCTGATGCTGATCCTATCTATCCCCCTTTTTTCTAGCTTACCAAGAAGTAGGTTGTGGTCTACTTTGAATGCCTTGCTGAAGTCTAAGTATATTATGTCCACAGTATTTCGTTGGTCTACTAATTTAGTCACTATGTTTTAGAATACAATTCTTTATTGGCCAAGTGTGATTGGACACCAAGAAATTTGTCTTTTGTGCATATGCTCTCAATGTACATAAAGAAAAAATAAAATACGTTCATCAAGAATCATAAGTTACAACATTTAGTAATAATCATAGGTTACTAATAAGCAATCAAATCATACCAGGAAACAAATAGAACAATATAAATTGTAAAGATACAAGCAGCATGACTATAGTCATAAGTGGGAAGAGAAAGGTAATAGGAAGGATGAGAAGAATAATAGTAATACAGCAGTGGTGGGAATCTTTTTTTTTTACTACCAGTTCTGTGGGCGTGGCTTGGTGGGCGTGGCTTGGTGGGTGTGGCAGGGGAAGGATACTGCAAAATCTCCATTCCCTCCCCACTCCTGG
>JAOYMU010000302.1:45139624-45150893 GCA_025802295.1 Psammodynastes pulverulentus | reverse complement strand
GTTCCTGTCTTCTCAATTCTGGCTTTGTATACATTTGTCCTTAAGGCTTGGTCTTGCGCAGCCAGAATTAATCCCTCAGTCTCTTTCTTTAACTTTCCTGCTCTTAGCCATTGCCAGGTTTTTTAACCTGCTTTCCCTGCTATTTTTTTTTTATGTACTGGCCATGTAATGCTTTGTCTTCCCATGCCTCCATTCTATTCTTCGTTTGGTCTTGCTTGTAGGCCAGTTTGGTCTCTCTGGTAGTCATCAAGCCTTCCTGGCATATTAACTTCAGTTAATCCAGTTAATTATTATTATTATTATTATTATTATTATTATTATTATTATTACTACTACTACTACTACTACTACTACCACTACTACTACATTTTACATTGTTTCTCAATAGAAACTAAGATATTATATTAAAAATACAATTGTGACCATAATTAATTTGTTTTAGGTGCTATTTTTAATCTACAAAATTAGCAAATATTCTTCAAATATTATGATTAAAGCTTGGTTTCTATTTAATCACAGTTCTTTAGTATTTCTAGCATTAAATATATATTTGGAAAAGTAAGGATGAAAGTATGATGTTCCTTATCACTTAATAAATCTACATTTTGAGATAATTTCAGGTTTAAAATAAGTAATTCTTTTATAAGGGTATTAATACTTCATATTTTTCAATTGTTTTTAAACTACTTAAATTATTGCAAGAAACTGGATTTCTTAAAACTGCAGAAATGCAATATAACCAATTAAACTTTTGTTTAAATTATACTTTTTTCCCAAATGCATTAGCTGAATATAAAACCTCTGAATCACATTTCTGAAATATGTTTTGGATTATTCTAATCAATAGTATTTCAAATATAATTAATAAACATTGTTAATGAACATTGTTATTTGCAGGTACTTTGGAATAAAGAGTGTTAACTTCTCAATTAACATTTATTTTTATATTTACAGTATTGAAGATCTCAGCAAATGTAGCTAAGATGAGGATTAGCAGTTTTGTACCATGAAAAAGTAACATCACACTGGGTTTAGTCTTGACAAAAGGCTAAATCTTTATTTGCTTTCTTTAAAATCTTGGATTACAAAATAGACACACCTGGGGCTTTTATTTGCCTTTTGTTTTCCTTCTTTTTATGTAATTTTCTCCTCTTTCATGTTTTTCTGTTTTGCTCCTTTTTAGTATTAAATTAAAAATAATTAAAAGATTGAAATACACTGGATGACACAATTACAGCATTACATTAACTGTAAAAAGTAACACTTTTTTGGAAATGAAGATCAGTGGTTGGGATTTTTCTTTCTTGCTTCATATGCCCCTTGTAATTTTAATTTTTATCTCTGCCTCGTATCTTTACAACATCTACTGTTGAAAATAAACTGAATGTGGTTTTTCTTAGAACTTCTTAAAGCACAGGGGAAATGACTTTAAAAATAGAGGCAGATAAGGAAGTGATATGTACCATTTTCAACATCAGGCTTTCTTACTTTCATACCAGGACACTAAATGACATTAAGACAAGCAATAATTTGCTTGTCCTTCAAGCAAATTATTGATTTATATATTTATATTTATAAATAATACTGTATATTAGAATAAGTGAAGCTGCCTTTCAGTTCTAATTGCAATTGAGGAATTTTAGATTTTAGCTTGAGATATAGCACCCTTTCATTTTCTCTGCTGATTCTATTTTTCCACATCTGTCCAAACGGAAAGACCTTGTTTGGGAAAACAAATCAACAGTAACTCCTCTTGCACTTTTCATTTTCTATTGTACTACTGTGCAATGTGAATTTGCCTCCTCGGTCAACAGCTGCTGGGCATGGGTAGCAGGCATTTGCATCATCATTTTTCCTGAGATCTCCCTCAAGAAGCATATATTGTTCTGATCCTCTTCATTTAATGCATCATAAATAAGATTAAGGATTCCTAAAGAAGAAAGCACAGAGGAAAAGCCTGGTTAAGCCAGGTGCTCTAGCATTACATTTCTACAAATTATTCTGCACTTATGTTGCATGCTGTCGTAACTGCTGCTGCAGTGCAGCATTTCAAGACTCAATGAAGCAGCCAATTGGGAAAATTGTTGGAGTAGATGGGAAAGGTGGATATACTACATGGTTTCTCTTGTAATACTTCAGATAGCCTCTGCCATAAGAAATGGTGGTAGATGCTATCTCATTGACATGCTGATTCAGCCAGTATGATTGGCCTTGGTAGAAGAAATGGAGGAAAGGAATTCATTTTGTCCTTTGCTGCAAGCAGAACATGCCTTGATGCTATGATTCAGAGATCAAGGAAGAAACTCCAGTAGAATCTGGAATGTTAGCCTCAGGAGACAAAGTCAAGAGTCACTTTAGGCTAATCAAACACAGGTGCAGCTACAGAGTCAGATGATTTTGATAATGTTAAGCATCCCAAGGTAAGTCAAGGACTATCTGTGTTTGAAAGAAATGGCCATGTGGTAGATCTTATTGTCAATGGCTGAATTAGCATCTTACATAAAATCCAATATTTCTCACAACTGTCCTGCTTACCATAGTGCTTTATATCAATGCCAAAATACTTTTGCTTGTTCATTTAGATGAGCCATCACATTATCCAACTTTGGCCTTTCTAATAAGAGGTTGTTAAACAGCTTGCCCTTAGCTATTGGATCCTCTTCCACTTTACTGTACTTCTGAAGGACTATAAAAAACTAGCCTTTGGAGAAATGCATCTGAGATGCAGTTTTAGGCAATTTCCATAATAGCATTGCTATGGTGCATAGAATAGAATAGAATAGAATAGAATAGAATAGAATAGAATAGAATAGAAGAGAAGAGAAGAGTTGGAAGGGACCTTGGACCCTGGAGATCTTCTAGTCCAACCCCCTGCTTAGGCAGGGAACCCTACACCACTTCAGTCAAATAGTTATCCAACATCTTAAAAACTTCCAGTGTCGGAGCATCCACAACTTCTGGAGGCAGGTTGTTCCACTGGTTAATTGTTCTAACCGTCTGGAAATTTCTCCTAGTTCTAAATTGCTTCTCTCCTGGATTAGTTTCCACCCTATGCTTCTTGTCCTACTGTCTGGTGCTTTGGAGATTAGCTTGACTCCCTCTTCTTTGTGGCAGCCCCTGAGATATTGGAACACTGCTATCATGTCTCCCCTAGTCCCTCTTTTCATTAAACTAGACATACCCAGTTCCTGCAACCGTTCTTCATATGTTTTAGCCTCCATCCCCTAATCATCTTTGCAGTATTCCAAGTGTGGCCTTACCAAGGCATTATAAAGTGGTATTACTACTTCACGTGATCTTGATTCTATCCCTCTGTTTATGTAGCCTAGAACTGTGTTGGCTTTTTTGGCTGGCTCATGTTGAATGTTGAGTGTTGAATGTTTTTAAGATTGTTTTGGTATTCTATGAAGCACTACAGGAATCTGTAGTAAAGATATACAAAAATTAAGAAATCAGTTTCACTTAAGTCCAGAAATAGAATATATTAGGTTCAGAATCAATAGTTCTTAAATATGTGACTGCAATTGGTCTGTTTCAAAATCTGTATTACGGTATGCTGAAGTGAAGATAATGGCTGTGAAGACTGTATGGAGAAAAAAAAGGCTTCAGCTTCACCCTACCAAGACTGAGTAGCTGTGGTTTTTGGGCCCCATGGATCCTGAAATTGGAGGGGTATCATTCCAGACTCACAACAGGATTACACTCAGATTCAGTGCACAATCAGGGGGTTTCTTTTGAACTCACTAGTTCTGCTTAAAGTGCAGGGGATAGCTATGGCACAGGTGTCTTTGCACAACTTCATATTGTGTGTCAACTGCACCCATTCCTGGGTTGGGAGGAGCTCTGCTCAAGTCACAAATGCTCTAGTCACTTCCTGTTTGGATGAGATGTATAAGAATGCTGTTCAGGCTTAGATACTGCCCACATAATCCAAGTACTTGATCCTTAATTTCAGGCGTTTACAAAATTCATCTTAATTATCAAGTCTACTATTAAAAATAGTGCATATTTTATTTATATATATATTTATTTTGAATGTTTTTTAAAAAATAAAGCAGATTGTATATATAATATTAAGAATAAAGTGTATTTATTATATCTTTTCATAAAATTAACATAATTTTTCACCAACATAAAGGAGAAAAAAGAATATCTTGCAAAAAATCTATGGGGAAAATCAGTACTTCAAAAACCTTCCTTGTGCACATTAATATAACATTTATGTATATTCTGTGTGTATGTGCACAGACTCTGTGCATGTGCAGGAATGTGTGTATGTAGATATATGTACACACAAATATACATATATATACTGTATACTATACATATATATACACCCTAAATACGAACACATTGTATACATAACATTTATATATTTGTGTGTGTGTGTGTGTGTGTGTGTGTGTGTGTGTATAATGTACATACACACATAAACATACTGCTACCTGAAATGACTCAAGACAATGTACAATAGATTAAAAGCATCTTTAAACAAAACAACACAAGATTAAATACAACCATGTCAGCAATTGGAGAATATACAATATTTAAATAGTAGTCATTCAAGCAGTTAATCAATAGCTGTGATCCAGGGTCTGCTGGAAAAGTCAAGATTTTAATGCTTTCCTGAAGGACAGCAGGGTCAGGGCTAAGTGGATCTCAGGAGGAATGCTATTCCGGAGAGAGGAGTGGTAATTCATAAGTTCCCTTGAACAGAAAGTTGCAAGAGTGTTCTGAGCACAAAAAAAGCCAGCTCCAAGCACGTGACCATCAGTACATCTTGGGTCCATGATGACCTAGGTTAAGCTCATGGTGGCCATGAACCTTTCAGTCACTTTTGAGCCATTTCAGATTCCACATGAGGGAGTGCCCAAGTCTAGGAAACTGCACTACTACAAGCTCTGCCACGGGAAGCAATTGTACAACTCAGGCAGGAGGGCTAGTACAATAACTACAATCCCAACTGATCTCTAGAATGCAACTTCACAAACAAGTTTCACAATCAAAAAATCAGGAAACCATCTGAGTCTTCTGCATGACAGGAACAACTCCACTCTACCTTATCATCATGATTTATTCATTTATATCTAATACAGATTTAAATATCAAATTAATTTAAACTAATCTATTATTCACTACAATATATCTAAATTACATTTATTTGTTTGATCATATTTGAAATATGGATAAATAATCAGTACTTCATAGAAATGTAAATGCTGTTTACATAAGTATTATGTTTCCATAGGATTATATATGAACACATGATGAATCTGATTCACCCACATATAATTTTATTGTTTTTAAGCAATAAAATGAAGATAATTTGAAATTTTCACTACTAACTCACATGTGAAATGTTTTACTTATGGATAAACAGTAGAAAAGATGTTTTGCAGAATTACATCATCATTAATTTGGAGATTCCACCCAGATGCAACTTGAAACAGAATTATATATTTTTTCCTTGTTCTTACCATTATAAGCTTGGAAAAATAAGAGAACACTACAGTATATATGAAATGCTACGCTTTGAAGTTTTAGAAACCTGTATCATGCAACACATCACTTTCAGTGCTCTGACACAAATGAAATTATCTTCTCCCCAAAAAACCGAGGACTTCTAGAAAGGCTACATAAGGACCAGATTTTTAAAAATCTGAATGTGTTTTTCAAATTAATTTTTTTTTTTTTACAGATCAAAGCATACTGGCAATCATATACTGTAATTTCCTTTAACATATTTTTCCTTGGATGCTGTTAAAGCAACATTTTTAAAACAATTTGCTTCTTTCTGATTTGTATTATGGCTCTTTTTTATACATATTGGATAGATATGAGACCAGTTTCCAAAATAAATCAGATCAGGGACCAAAAAATTTGTCCTAAGTCTGATAAAATAGGGCATCTGGTTTTTTTCTGTGAAAGTCTTTCCATCCCTAATTTAAACAACTGCAATATTTAAACCAGTTATATACATAAAACGTTTGATAACTTATTATGCATAATAATATAATCAGCTTAAGAGTAGAAATTGGTATTTATTTCCATAAACCTAACATTAAACTATATTCATTTCTTTTCTATATAGACAATATATATGTTGCCTTAAATAACAGCAAATACATAGTAAAAGACTAACAATGCAGAAACTATCCAATAGAATGACTGCAATACATTATAAAAGCAGATTGGAAGAAACAGATGGATTAGTACACTGATAATTGTGAAACAATGTTTATAACTTCTCTGGGTTTATGATTCTTGGTACCACAATTTCTCTTCTTACAGAAACAGTTTTGAGTACACAAGCATAAAGATAATGATTAGTCACTAAATATGGAGATGAAAAGCACATGTGTGAAATATTTTATGATTAGCAAACATTTGCATGGATTATTTATGTTCATAACTTGGGAAGGAAGACAAAAGATATTGAAACACACATACAGCATAAATACTATAATATTAAATGCAAACGAAACAAAAAGCAGCAAAAGCAGGAAACGTGATGTAAGAATTACTGCTTATTATGGAATTGGATGTAAAATTGAAGCAACTGGACTCATATCTGATACTGCTAGACTAGATAAATTGCAGGGTTCACTCTTGTTCTTCTCCAGCATTTCACCTGGCTCAATTAGCATCATATGTTACTTCCTTGAAGGCATGCAAAAAAAAATTGAAAAGTAAGGTACTACAATCTAACAATAATATCTGGCATGTCAGAAATATACTTTAATTGGTAAATTACAGAAATTACATAGTTTGAAACATTTTCTTCTTCCTCATAGAATTAGATATTTCCTGCAACCTACTGTGATATGAATGTGTGATGTCTCAAAAGATAAACACGTGAGTTAATTCTTTCTCCTCAATAATACATCAAAGCATTAGATTCTATTTATTTTAATGAAGGCTTGGCTAATCTTGTTTACTTATCTCTCAATTGGATATTTATTATTTACTGTTTCCAAGAACGATGTTATTTTGCAGCCATTATATATGATAACAGTTTAATATTATACTGTGGCCATGAAAATAAATTTACTAAGAATTGAATGTTAGTGTTCCTCATATCCTTGACAGAAGCTGGAAGTCATTCATTGTATATATCATTGCTTTTCTTTCTTTCTCTTTATACCTTTTTGCATTTCCATCCCTATTTTCTTCTTACTTTTTATCTTTTCTCTTGATTGTTAGTTTCTGTTGTTTTTTATATATTTTTAAGCTTCCCTCTGAAAAAGAGTGTCCTTGTTATTATTTCCAACATTCAGATTATTAAAAACAAAAAGATGCTACTTCAAATTTGCTATTTTGTGTTCTGAACCTCATGTTGTTTACAGTATCTATGATTGGCTTTAAAGAAAAAAAAATTCTCTCAGCCATGAAAACTTGAAGCACATCAGCAATTAAAATCAAAGCAATTAAAATAGGCACAGAATCCATTCTTTCTGTCATTTGTTGCAGTTATAAGCAATAGAAAGAAGTAAAAAAAATATGTTCAGAAAAAAATGGCTTTTTTTTCATGGTGAAAGACATGCCTGCTTGGTAGTAAAGAGGTCTCAAAGAGAGACAGAGATATATGAAGAGAGAGACAGATGTGACATCATATTATAAGCACATGTATGAAGTTTTTAAAATATAAATATATTTTAAACTATAAAACATGTATGGAATATATTCTACATACTGCATTAGAAAGAATGCAACATTCTACAATTTCAGATTTTGATTCATCAAAATTACACTTGAAATTTTGATCCATCAGAAACACACTTGAAATTTTCCAATCAAAAGATTCAACAGCAATTGTTTTAGCTTAGCTGTTTAAATGAATCTTCTATATCCTTAATTAACTAAATACATATTAAGATAAATACTATTTCTATAGGCAGAACTTTAAATGCTCTTAATAAAAAAATCTAGACAAGTAACATTTTAGACTAAGTATAAATTCTATTACAGCTTTATTTCACGCACATTTTATTTCTTGAAAATAATGTACAGTTAACCACTTTCTGCTCTGTGGCTGTGCCAAATATTGAGCCTCATTCTATGTACAATTGTATGATAAAATGCAACTATTTTTTAAAACAAATCTAAAGTTTAAGCAGTGTAAAAAGAGCTTTAGACTATAATGTGCAAAACAGTAAACTGTCTGATATCACATGGACTAGACATTAAATAAATACAAATTCTAGTGCAGGAGGGAAAAAGATTAAAATTAATGTTTAATCAGCATTTTCTCAAAGATTTCATGAAATACAAACACAAGGTCTAGTAATGTATAATAGATAGTAATTGGCTGTCAAGATAGCAAATATATTAACATAGCAATATTTTTAAATGGCTCGTTTCTTCAAGAGGAGATTCAGTTTTGCCTGATTTAGACTTCATATGTAGTCCTTGCATCATTTTTTTGTTTTGTTTTTATTTTGATGAACATGTTTTGATTACTCATACCATATTTAGTTCTTGAATCACTTTTGTTTTGTTTTTATTTTGATAGAATGTTTTGGTTAGTCATACCTCTGTGCCCTTCCTGGACAAAAACCAAACTTGCATTGGTTCTTTTTTACCCTTCATGGAAACAGGACCTCTGTGTTCTAGATGGAACTGTGGGTCTGAGTTTTCTGGAGTCATCAGACATCTGAAATTAAACAGATTATAATTAAATAGGAGCATGAATGAAATATAAAATGTAGAACATTGAATTTTGGAAGATTTGTTGACACCATTCAGGCTGGCCGTGATTCAATATAAACAAATCTGGAACAGTGCTGGATGTTTCATCCATGAGAAACAGTGATTAGGTTTCTTGGGCTGCCAAAATCTGGATGACCACCAAAAGGGAGCAGAGAGTTGCAGAAAACTTGTATTGTTTGCCATCATCTGGATTTTTACAGCTTGTATCTGGTATCCTCAGCCATAGCCTTCTTTGGAGCAACTGTTTGTCTGGCGGCTATAGAATTTCTAACTGAAAAGAACTTGAGGGAAGATAGATTTGGCTCTGTTTCTGGTCTCCCAAGGCACAGCCAATCACGTCCTCCAGAATATGACCGCTCTTGTTATAAAATATTAAATCACATTCACATGCTCAGAAGCACAAACAGCAAAAGCATAATTCTAAGTCACACACATAACCTTGATCAGCAGTTCAACTGCTTTTTTAATAACTCCATCAAATGTATCAAATAAACAAGTTCAAATAATCAACAAGTTCAAGTTTTGCAGCAATATATACCATGGACTGAATCAACAGGACATAAATGCATGATCAAAATGAATACATACACCTAAACAGAGCTGTTGACTGATACAACATCTTCTTGCATCTTTAGCAGTCTCTGCAAGCAAAAAGGCAGAACATAATGTCTAGAGTCCAGTGATGAATGTATGACATTCAAGTCAAAAAATCCCCCCAAAATCAGTCAACTATGAACAAGCTATCAGCAAAGAGCTTTTTAAAAAGACAGTGGTAGCAGACTTGGTATGTGCCTCGTGTGCCTTCAGGGTTTGTGAGATAAGACATGCAGTTCATAATGAATGCCTTCCAAACCCTGAAGGCATGTGAGGTACATGCCAAGGCTGCTACCAGTGAGGTCTAGCAAACCCAAGAGGAGGAGCAAGCACAAGTGCTAGACACCACAGTGAGAGTTTCGGTGCTCCAGCCATTGCCTCGACTTTGCAGACAGAGCACCTAGGGGTGGTGCCAGGACTGCTGCCCTGGTGGGAACTGGCCAAGTGAGAGCCAAGTGCTGAAAGACCCTGTCCCTTGACATGAAGTTCGATGAAGACCTCCAGCAGTTGGGATTCTTTCTGGCCCACATTCTGACATATATGAAAGAATATGGGCAAGAGATCCCTATCGAAGGTGCCAAGGTGAGAAGCATCAGCCTAGCATTGGAAGGGGCCACAGCCTGCTGGATGGTGACCTTCTATAATATGAATGCATCAGAGCCGAGAAACTTCAATCACTTTATGACGATTCATCAGTGATTCGAAGACCTCCTAGCTGACCTCAAAGCAAGCAACTGCATCAAGACTGTGCATTATGGTCACAGATAAGTGCAGATAAGTACACTGAGGAATTCCATGACCTGGCATGCCAACTTAATGACTGGCCAGAAGATATCCTCATCAGTTGCTCCAAAGATGGGCTGAATGACAACTGGTACAATTCCTGCATCTCAAAGGGAGCCCCTGACACCCTTCACGACTGGTATGTCCTGGCTGAGGAGGTGGAGATCGACCAAATATGCAACACGTACCACTCAATCCAGCTGTGGAAGAAACTAGCCCCTAGAAGAGAGAGGTGGCAAAACTACAAAACTTGCAGCCATGTCCTTCTTCAAATATGACCAGGAGGGGCACCAAGTGGCAGAGTGCAAGACCTGCTGCTCAGCAAAGAAAACACCTCATGGGCTCCCTGGAAAAGCCACCAAGGCCTCATAGCGTACCATGAAAACAGCGCCAAAGGGAATGGAGGTTGTCGAGTTCACCCCATCATAAAACAAGAGGGAACTCTGACCCCACCAGCTGATGGCCAGGGGCTAACTGACACTGACAACAATGATGATCTCCTGGTAAGTGGTCTGGTCATTCCAGTGATGCTCCCCATAGAGCTAAGTTTCCAAGCCTCAGGTTGAAGGCCACCTTACAGATCCTGCCAAACTCAGGTTCACCAGGTGCCTGGTTAACTGAGCTCTGGTTGAAAAATTAAGAATCCGCTTGAGGCGGCTGAAAGTATCCACTGGATTTTGCAAACTAGATGGACATTTATCTTGTTTTATGTTTTAAGTTCAGGACTAATGTTGCTATTCAGAGGGGCAGCATGTCAGGTCCATCACCATGTCCTGCCATTCTGGTAGAAGTGGAGGGGACGAAGCTTGCTGGCATTTTTCACATGCTATTGCTGCAACTGCTTGGGAATTAGGGAGGAAGATTGTCTTTGGAGATGGGATGGACTCCCTCCCAGCTGATTCCAGCCTGATTTCAAGGCTGTTGTGCCCTGAGGCTGAACTGTTATCTGCCTAGTACAGTGATGGCTAACCTTTTTGTCATGGCATGCCGAAAGTGTGCGCGCATGCGATAGCGTGCACACATGCGTGCCAGCACCCACAATGCAATGCGCTTAGCCTTCCATGCATGCGTGCGCAACACACACACCCTTAACTGCATCGCTCATCCGTGTGCCTCTCAGCTGATTTTTGGCCCGTTTGAGGCCGTTTTCATCCTCCCGGAGGCTCAAGGGAAGCCTCTGTAG
>JAOYMU010000302.1:44838226-44850165 GCA_025802295.1 Psammodynastes pulverulentus | reverse complement strand
TATTTTTCAATTTCCCATAACAAAATTGGTCCTGTTTCTATTGGCTCCTTGATGAAGAATACAAGATCATTGGCAAACACCTGGACCTTATATTCTTCTTGTTTAACTTTAGCTCCTTTTATCTCTACGTTAGATCTAACTCTTGTTAATAGGATCTCTAATGTCATTATAAATAGTAATGGGGATAGTGGGCATCCCTGTCGCACTCCTTTCCTTATTTCTATTGGATTCGTAATTTCTCCATTGATTATTAATCTTGCTTCCTATATAGAATATATTGATTTTATCATACCTTCAAACCTTTCACCAAATTTCATTTCTTTTATTTGCTCTATCATAAATTGCCAAGTAACTCTGTTGAATGCTTTTTGGGTGTCTAGGAAGACCAAGGCTATCTGTATTTCTGGATGGATTTCATAATACTCCAATACATCGATCACTGTTTTCATGTTGCTTCTCAATTGCTGAATTATCCTTTTTCCCCTCTCTTTTTTCAATTTATAGACTAACCATCTTCCCGGTTTATTAGCATTCTCAAAATAATTTTGTTTTGCAAATTTCGGACTTGGCATAATTTTTCTGTTCTAATATATTTAATTTATGTCTTGCCAAAGCTCTTTCATCCTTAATTTGTGCATCTTCAGGTTTCTTTAGCAATTGGGCTTCCACAATTCTATCTCCTTCTGTAACATATTCTGTGCTTGTCTCTTTTCCTTATTTTTCCTTGCAATATATGCTATTGTCAGCCCTCTTATATATGCTTTCATTGTGTCCCACAGATTTTGTAGGGACGTGTGCTGTTTTTTATTCACCTGAAAAAACCATTCCAATTCTTTCCTAATCTGTTTGAGGTATTCTTTTTCTCTTACTATATGTGGGCTCAACATCCACCTCCCTCTCTGTTTTTTCTCTCCCTTCCATGTTATTATTAATGGGTTGTGGTCTTCCCAAACACTTGTCCCTATTTGTACAGTCTCTATTTCTTTATCTAGTTCGGCCATTATCCAGGCCATGTCTATCCGTGACCAAGATTTATGAGGATTTGAATAAAACATAAATTTTCTTTCACCTGGATTAAAAACTCTCCAGATATCTATCAAATTTAGTTCCTCAACTATTTTGAAAAATTGGGGGGGGAGAGTGTTCTCCCTCTTGTTTTTTCCCCCACTAAGATAATCTTTCTCTATATCCACAATCCCATTACAATCTCCAATCATACATATATTTTCTTTACCCATTTCTATAATTTTTTCATGGACTTTTTTATAAAATTCTTTTTGATTTTTGTTAGGTGCGTATATAGCCACTAATAGGATATCTTTATGCTCCATCTTTAATTCTATTAATATTATTCTCCCCTTTGGGTCAGTATAAACCTGTTTTGCTCTTAACCCTTTTCTAATATATACTGCTACCCCTCTTTTCTTCCCTTTGGCCAGGGCTGCATGTAGCTCTGCCAATTTACTACAATATAGGTATTTTTCATATGCACCTCTTGGAGGCATACAATGTCCATTTTTTGTTTCACCAAATTTATAAGTATTTGTTTCCTTTTGATTGGGGCGTTGAGTCCATTAATATTCAGAGAGAATATTCTCAATTTATTTTCCATCTCCTCCTACTGTGCTAACTGCTGTCTCCTATTTGCTCTTGTGTCCCTTTGTACTCTCTGCCTTACTCTTTCTTCCTCCCAATACTCCTTCCCCTCCTTACTCCTCTCTTCTTGGTCACTTCCCTTCCCCAACAGCCTCTCCTCTTCCTGGCTTGCTCTTCCTAGATCCTCCCTACTACTTTGCTCTTCTTCAGATCCTACTAACTGATCAAACAAATCCTGTGCTTTCTCCAGAGAGTCCACTTTTATCTTTTTTTTCATATCAGGAGACCAGCATCCCTTCTGGTGTTGTCCAATGAAACAATATGCCCTGTTTGTTCAATAATACAGCCAGGAATTGATAATCTCTTCTTTGCTCCCGCACTCTCCTGGGAACCTGTTTCAATGTTATTATTTCCTTGTCCTTATACTTCATTGGTTCCTCATTTGTGATTTTGTAAACAATATCTCGCACTTTTTTCCTGGCAAAGCGTATATGTACCTCTCATGGGAGCCTATGTCGTCTCGTGTAGCTGGTATACAACCGATAAACTTCATCCAATTCACTTATCTCATTTCTGTCTCTTTGGAGGGCTTCAGCTAACAACTCTGCCATAATAGTTGCCAAGTCTTCTTCTTTTGCTTCCACCACATTCTGGAATTGTAAATAATATGCCGCTTGATCCATTTCTAGCCAAATCACGGACTCTTCTAACTCTTTATTTAATCCTGGATTAAATAAAAGAAGGTCATCTTTTGATCCATTTGTTCTAACTTCTTTTCCATCTGTTCTGTCCTTGTTTCGATTATTTTCATTTTTTGGTCATTCTTTTGCATTGTTTCTTGGATCAAACCAATTTTTTCATCCAATTTCTGTATTTCATCCTTTACTTCCCTTTTGATTCCACTCATCTCCTCTTTCATTTCACTATGATTTTTAGTCATGTTTTTTTGCATTTTTAGCATGGTTTCTTGAATTGTGGATTGCATCACTTGTATACTGGGTGTATTGCTCGCTTTCTCTGCTGTAAGCATCTCTTCTATCGATCTCTGAGTAGCTGGGGAAGCAGTCGTCATTGCTGGAGTTGATGGACCTGCCTTTAGTGTCATTGTAGTAGTGGTATAACTTGTTATTGCTTTCAAAATTTTATATTGTTTTTCTAATATTCTATCTATATTTTCCCAAATTACCATCCACTACACTTTTAGGGATTATTTTCTTCTCTTTCTTCTCTTCCTCTATTTCTCATCTCTCTCCCCCTCTCTTACCCCTATTTTATAGCTGTTCTCTCTCATGCTCCTTCCTATTGCAATCCCCTAAATGTCTTATATCTTCTTATAATATTCCCCCCTTGCATTATAATAGAATGTTCCTCTTTATCTATTTTCCAAAAACAGCAATAATATTGATGATATTGCTAAAACATTAACAATTGTATTAATATATAATAATAATTAATGTATAGTATAACAATAATAACAATACTTAATAATACTATAGATAATAATAATACTGTTATTAATATTAAGACAGCACTAGTAGTAGTTAATTAATTTCTCTTTACCTTATCACCAAACTTCAATCAATATATTTAGACACTCAATATAGGGATAGAGCAATTTTAGCAAAAAGGAAATAAACAATAAAAATATATAGAAAGATAACTGGGCAAAAAGAGTCAAATAGTAAAAGAAATCAGTATCAATCAATCAATTGTTTTTTATACAATTTCACTCAAATTTTATTCTCAGTGTACAGTAATATTATATATTTATAAAGCAAGACAATCTATTTAAATTGCTTATGGTATACAATTTCTTATATCCCTTAATTGATTTTCAATAGTTCTCAAAGTTATCCAGAATATGTTGAAGAGAGGAAAAAAAGAAAAAAAATAGCAACAGAGGCACACAAAACAGATAAAAAAAGAAAAAGAGAAAAAAAAGAGAAAAAAGGAAAAAGTAACGCTCTCAGTTCTTAGTCTTTAAATAGTTCTGCTACCTAGCTCACAGATTTGACAGTCAGCTGTTTTGGCTCAAGATGACTTCCCTGTTCTTTTGCACAGTCACTTTCGCCTTCCTATCATTTCCAAAATAGTTCAAACCTCCTCTGAAGGGGTACTCGTGGCAGTCTCGTTTTTTTCAACCTGTCACAGTCAGTCTCTTTCTTACTCTCTCAATCTCTCTCAATCCCTCTCAATCCTTTCCTGTGACTATGTTCTTTTCTTTTCCAATCTTTCATTTCCCATTCAGCTTGCCGCACAGTCTTTCGGGCGATCCCACTTCACTAGAGGTTCAATTCCAATTTTAACACTCTTCGGATCCACTTTAAAGCAAATCTTGATTTCGGACTTCTTTATATCTCCGCTCTTACTGCCTTTCCGTACTGTACTCACTCCTCGCTTCCTTCTCCTATAAAGCGGGACACCGGTCTCCAGGTCCACCATCAGGATGGACTTTTCTGCTCCGGATTTAAGGGGCTCTTCTTGTTGCAGCAGGAACCCGCACCGCTCCATGCTGCCTCCAAAGATTCCCCTCTTCTTCGCCTGTCCCCCCAAGACACCGCTTCACCCCAATGGGCCACTGATTGCAGAAATACTCGGCTCGGGGAACAGACCTCTGTTCCCCTAGGCCGCCACGATACCGCGTCACCACCGGAAGTCACCACAACTTAGTTCTTGGTAAGCTAGAAAAATATGAGATAGACAGCATCAGCACCAGATGGATTTGTAATCGATTGACAAACCATACTGAATATAGTCCTTAATGGTACTATATCTACATGGAGAGAAGTAATCAGTGGGGTATCACAAAGTTTTGTCTTAGGCCCAGTACTCTTCAATATCTTCATAAATGACTTAGATGAAGGAATAGAAGGGGGACACATCAAATTTTCAGATGACACTAGGGTGGCTGGAATAGCCAATATTCCAAAAGACAAGCTCAGGATCCAAAAAGATCTTGACAGACTTGAACAATGGGCTCTATTCCAACAAAATGAAATTTGATGTGGAGAAAAGCAAGATTTTACACTTAGGCAGGAAAAATGAAAGGTACAAGTATAAATTAGGCAAAACCTGGCTCAAAAACAGTAACTGTGAAAGAGACCTTGGAATCCTAGTGTATGGTCACTTAAATATGAACCAGCAGTGTGCGGCAGCAGCAAAAAAAGCTAATAGAATCCTTGGTTATATAAACAGGCAAATCAAAATCACATGAAGTATTAGTACTGCTTTATAAAGCCTTCGTAAGCCACACCTGAAATACTCCATCCAATTTTGGTCATCGTATTACAAAAAAGATGTTGAAACTTTGGAAAAAGTGCAAAGAAGAGCAACTAAGATGATTAAAGCAAGGGTGTCAAATTTACGTCATCATGGCAATATCGCATGATATGTGGGGACTTTTTTTCCCTTTGCTAAACAGAGCGTGGGTGTGGCTACCGTGTGACACATCTGGCCCACATGCCGGGAGTTTGATGAACCTGATCTGGAGACTAAAACATATAAAGAACAGTGCAGGATTTGGGTTTGGCTAGTCTATAGAAAAGAAGGACTAGGAGTGACATGATAGCAGTATTCCAGTATTTGAGAGGTTTCTACAAAGAAGACAGGGTCAACTTATTTTCCAGAGCATCAAAGGGCAGGGCAAGGAACAATGGATGAAAACTAATCAAGAAGAGAAGCCTGGAATTAAGGAGAAACTTCATAACACTGAGGACAATTAGCCAGTGGAACAGCTTGCCATCAGAAATTGTGGATGCTTCATCACTGAAGTTTTTTAAGAAGAGACTGAACAATAACTTGTCTGAAATGGTATAGGGTTTTTTGCTTGAGCAGGGGGCTGACTAGAAGACCTCCAAGATCCCTTCCAGTTCTATTCTGATTAATTAATCTGATTAATTCTGTTCCTTAAATAAGGACATGCTTTCTATATCCACACCTGTTTATCATTTTACTCTAAACATTTAATTCTAATTTCTCTTCCAAATGAACTGGTAATCCTAGAAGTTCACATTCTTTTGGCATGCAAATACAGGAGGTGACCACAACTGATCCCACAATTTATATTGCTAAGTGAAACATTTGATAAGTGAGTTTTGCCCCATTTTATGACTTTTCTTGCCACCTTTTTAAGTGAATCACTGCAGTTTTTAAATTTAGTAACATTGTTATTAAGTGAATCTGGCTTCCCCATTGAGTTTGCTTGTCAGAAGCGGATTCACAAAAGAGGATTACATGACCCCAGTACACTGCAACCGTCATAAATATGAACCTGCTGTCAAGCATCTGAATGTAAATCACTGACCAAAGGGATGCTGCAATGGTCATAAGTGTGAAAAATGATCATGTCACTTTTTTCAGTGACATTGTAACTTTGAACAGTGACTAAATGAATTATTGTAGGCTGAACATTACCTGTGTGTTGTTTTGTATCATTTTTCTCAATGGATAAATGAACAAGTATAATATTGATGTTTAATTAAGTTCTCTTTATTTAGTTTTAGAACTTGTATAGAGAACAGACTTATATTTATATAAAGAGTTATGTGTCCCAGATAAAGTGCCTGAGGATACTTCTGGCATTTCCCAGCTTTCCAGTTCTTGGGAATGGAGTTTGCCAACAACATTTTTAAACAGGTTCACTCTATAAGCACAGGGGCAGACTCATTGAAGAAAAAAAAACATCTTTTAACCAAAGCTTTAAAAGATAGTACCAAGCTCTAGCATCCGCAACGATCAAGACAGTCACCAAATGTAGAACAGCATTCTTAACATATCTTGGAACTGCAAGGATAGCTTCAATAAACTTACACTGAACTGCTTCAAGGTACAGGTTTAGTTATTATAAAGCTGAGAAATGGCTTTGACTATAAAGATCTTTCAATCTGCATGTATAAAATAAATTTCTTTCAAATGAAAAAAAATCTGAACTCATACTTATTACAATATATGTGGAAAAAATACAGAACCAGAAAAATGACAATATAACATCTACTGCTCAATAACTGATGAAAAACACAGAAGCAAAGCTGGTTTACATTTATGCTATCTATCAGTATCATAGGATACTGATTTAAAAGTAGGGGAACAGCATTTTTTATTATATTTATTATTCATTTTGCCAGCTTTGTTCTGCCTTTTTTTAAAAAAAGAGATAAAATAGCAATAGCAGCAGCACTTAAGACCTATATAGTGCTTTATAGCCCTCTCTAAGCGGTTTACAGAGTCAACATATTGCCCCCAACGATCTGGATCCACATTTTACCCACCTTGGAAGGATGGAAGGCTGAGTCAACCTTGAGCCTGGTGAGATTTGAACTGCCAAATTGCAGTTAGCCGGCAGTCAGCAGAAGTAGCCTGCAGTACTGCACTCTAACCATTGCACCACCATGGCTCATAATAAAAGTTGGAGGTGAAGTTAATATTTCCCAGTTCTACAAAACACAAAAGCATAAATAACAGCCAAATGACTGCATATGGAACTTTTCTGTTTAAAAAATTGAAATAATAATAGAAAGTAACAATTGATTCCTAGAAATAATAAGATAAGCAATTTGAAGAAGCAAGAGATTACTAGAAACTGTTACTTGCTCTTACTTCCAGCAAATATATTACCAAGTATCCCAATGTACTAGAAAAAGTGAAGAGACAGAAAGAAATGAGAGAGAGACTGGCTAATGAGCAGAAAAGGAATGTAGCTATAAAAATAACTTGATTACAAAAACCAGAAAATGTTAATTAGATCTAAGGCCAAGGTAAATGGGATAAGAGGCCCAGAAGATAAAAACCTATGTTGGAAAATAGTCTTTTGTTTCTTGACAATGCTCCAGCCATTAGATGACAAAACTAATTAAAACCAAATGTTCTGCATTCAGTACAATATTGTGTATTATATACAAAACACTTAACTTGCAGAGGTCAGTTATAATTGCTTTAGCCATTTCCGCCCAACTGAGAGATAACAAATCTTTTAGGATTATGTACTCAAACATGAATGAAGACTGATCTGACTATTAAATTGGTTGGAGACATATCCAACACACTTGTCATTGTTCATAATATTTACATGTAATGAGGACTAAAATCTCAACTGTCTTAACCAGCTGTCATCATAGTGTCAACCTCCGGTCAAATAGATGTGAAATAAGGGTTAGCACATTAGTTTTGCTTTAGAAATAACTACTGGACAGCATAGTTATTAACATGTTTTTGTTTATGGTACTGTATTGGAATTTTATCCATCAGATTTTATTATTTTGAATATGAAAAAATAACAAGGAAAATATTAATTAATAATAGGAGAAAACAGACTTTTACTTACTCCTGCTGAATTAAACTAGAAAAGATTATTAGGCTATCTCAAATAATCAACCACTGTAGAATTCCTTAAGGGACAGAAGCAGTTGTTTATTACAATTTTATGTTTCTTGATAAAAATATCGATTCCAAACATATTTAAATTAAAATTTGCAGATTTATTCTGCATTGTCTCTAAAGATACATTCAAGAATATTTATATGGAATAAAACTTAAAGAAACTATTTTAAAAGACTTTTTAAAAATTCTTACAATATGATAAAATGTCATATACAAAAGTTTTAAGAACTATTAGTTTTTCTTTTTCTATTCAGGCCATTGTCCTAAGAGTAATCCTTCAACTCAAATGAAATAATCATAAGGATGCCTAACCTGCTCAAAAAAGTGAATGGAAAAAAGGAATAAACTTGAGGAATAGGAGGAAGAACTGTAACCCTCAAATAAAAAAATTGAGTCCAAGGCAGATCTGTCACATGAGTAAGTGTTTCAGACAAGACCTTCCTTGGTTCTCATAAAGATAAGAGGGGACAGGGGAGAAGTGCATTCAGACTTGTAAGATTCAGTTACTATAAATTTAAAAGAAAGTAATTTTAGCTCGCACAACTTTCATTTCCAAGTCAAGTCTACTTTGGAGCACTGACAGAGGCCAAATCACTGTCAATAATTCAATTCACCAATGATAATCCTTTTATGGATATTTAGGTCCCATTGGATTGGTTTTGATATAATGTTAAACCACATGAATCCAACAACATACTCCTGAGA
Organism: Psammodynastes pulverulentus; assembly: GCA_025802295.1. Classification (NCBI taxonomy): domain Eukaryota; kingdom Metazoa; phylum Chordata; class Lepidosauria; order Squamata; family Psammodynastidae; genus Psammodynastes; species Psammodynastes pulverulentus. Next base: position 44,841,489 of record JAOYMU010000302.1, on the reverse strand, counting down.
AGTTACAAGAAAATTAGAATCTAGAGGGCAGGAATTCTATTCACAGTTATATTCAGGCTATGGTTTGAGTTCTATTTGAACCAATTTGAAGCAAGGGAAACCATAAAATGGTTGGTTTTAGTTTAACATGACATCTCCATAATAGGTTATCAAGCATTATTTATAGATTATATGTGAACCCAGCTGTTGCAGTTTATTTAATAAAATACAATCTACACAATAAGTGAACACAGCTACTGTAGTTAGTTATTATATAATATGATAGTTTTGGGCTTGTAGAAATACTTATGCTATATAAGATTACGTAATATGAATAACAGGGTTTATAGAAAAAATAAGATTGGGACAGATCAGTGAAGAATGAAAAACATTTGTAATTATAATATAACCAATTGCAATTAATAAAGTGCATACTGTAGTGTATAGAGTTAAAACCTGTTAAATTCATAATTCAATAATGCAAATTTAGAGTAATATCTTGAAAATAAGTGATGGCAGCTTGATGGATAAAACATGAAATGCATTGAGGCTGCAGTGTTATGAGACTGATGAAGATCTGTTTCTTGGAGATTTATTTAAAAAACACATGTTTGCTCTTTTCTTTCCCTTTTATAGATGCTGCTTATATATAAACAAGAATTCCATGTACTGTTACCTGCTCCTTTCTACATTGTAAGCACTATCTTCTAGCCATTGCATTTTTCAAAATGCACTCAAAACTGAAGATAACTCAGAAGCGGAAAGCTTATGGTGGCTTGTTGAACTTCTTCCTGCCTTCTACTTGCTGTTCAGCAACAAGTTGTTGGAGACCTTCTATTGAAACTTTCTCTATATGGGATTGAAGCAGTTTATCTAAGGCCTCTTCGTCCACTTCATCAAACTCTGTTTTTCAAGAGCAACACAATATGCTTTCATTTTGGCATGCTCTTTTTTAGGATCAAAGCCTTTAAAATTAGAAATAAAACCATGCAAAGTATTTTGTAACCTCATTCCAATCCTTTATAATATCAATTACATCTCTCACGTTGAATCACTTCAAAATTCAAAAACAATTTGTACATTCTCATTTTCAATAATTGTAATCAACACCTTAAATGTGTGCCTTTAGAATGTTTTCTATACAGTGTTTTAAGGCAACAATAATGTTTTAATTGGTACATTGGAGTAAAAATAGGACTTGGGTGAAAATAAAAACAGGAGTCATCTACAACATACAGCAACAGCCAATATATAGGACAAACAGGCAGAAAACTGGCAGAATGCATACCTGAACCAACTAACAATGCGAAGACAGCAACATATGGATAAACTTAACCACAGTTCATTGAAATGACTTTGAATATTAGTAGCTTTTAAATTTAGTCTAAGTACTTAAAACCAAGGGCTATGACTCGGCAACCACATCCAGCCAATCACACAACCTGAAATCAGATCAGCACTCAGAAAGGTTTTTAAAGGTACCTTTAAAGGCCAGTGCTCCCCTAGACACAATCCAAAGCACACTGAAGATATCTCCTTGAATGGGGGACAAAATCTTTGCAACCAAATCGCCAACCTCAGAGCTCAAACCAACAATTTAACAATAGTTCAACTGGAAAACATTGGCTTGGCTTGGTCCATCCTAGATCAAGCCAAGTCCAAAAATGTTGGGAATTTCTGGAAGCCTAGCATCTGAGTAATTAGCCATCAGTAGACACATAAACATAAATAATATCTACATATTATCCAAAAGATATAATCAACAAGCCAAAAAGGCAACAAAAAGACCAAACACCTCCCCACTAGCAATCAGCATGGAGATAAATAGATTAACTCCAAGATCAACATCACATCAATAATCAGGAAGTAAACAATATCCCAATCAAGGAATTGCTAAACAAGCTAACAGTAAACACCCTGACCAAAGAACATCTAAGACCACTTCTGCCAACATTGATAGGGCAAGCTACTAGAACAGTGACCCCTAACCTTTTGGGCACCAAGGACTGGTTCCATGTAGAGAGGTTTTTCTGAGGACCAGAGGGGGCATGATTTCATGTGCTCCTTCATCCCATGGATGCAGCTTTGCTTGTTGTGCAGACCAGTATCTGGCATACCGCGGCCCAGTGCTGGTCTATGGATGGGGGTTGGGGACTTCTGCACTAGAATATAAACTGAGAGAAAACCCTATCCCTTACTAGCACTGATAGTGTTATCTAGTTTAGATAGTGAAATATCTGCAAAAAGACCAAGCTCATACAGTACCAAGGGTCATTAAGAAAAGGTCTGTATTCATAAAAGCTTATTAATTTTTATAACATTTATTAATCTCAAAAGATGCTACAAGACAACTCCTGATTTTTGGTTACCATATAATAATATAGCTTTCTTTCTCCAAGGTATACTAATTGATTTTTCATGTTTATAATATAACCATGCTTTGAACTTTCAATAATACTTAAGAAAAAATTTAGTTATATATGATCGTAGAAATGAAATTTTAGTAAACAGCATTTTTTGAAGATATGCAGCATAAGGAAATGTTTTTAAAATATTAAAAATGCTCTTAAAAGCAAATATCTATCAAAACAAACATCAAGATGAGTATAGCTGTCTTATCTTAGTAAATGTTAAAATTGTATAGAAAAATATCCCTTTACTTTGCTCTGTTTGGTAGAAAATAAAATTTATTGCCAGTTAGACTATGACCATAAACTGACCTTTCCTCTATAAACACAAGTTAAAATCAACAATGCATTCATCTTCCTGAGTAATTTATTTATATACTTATATTAGCTTCTGTATTTCATGTTTCAAAGTAGTATAATTAGTTAATTGGAAGTAAATGTAATATTCCAAAAATGTTTAATTTTTCCTGTGTAATTATCACAATTTTCACAATTGTAAATATCAATGTTTAGTCAAAACAAATAATGCAATAATTACTTTCCAAATATAATTTCCTGAAATTTAATTGACAGCTTTATACAATGCAGATTTTCAAAAGAAATATTTAAATATTTAGAAACTTTAAATATGTGTATGTGCTTTCTAAAAGCATGATTTTTTAAAAATCTCCTTTTAACCAAATTGTCTGATACTAATATTTTTATTCAGTTGCTCTCTTTTCTTTAAATGAACAAATATTTAACATAACTGTTCTAAATTTCTAGTGTTTCCAACAATAAAATGTATGTGTATGTTAAGGAAATGAAGATAGACTGATCAAGCATTATATGTGTCTTGACTTTGTTAGATCCAGAAATATTTTACTTATTACGTTT
>JAOYMU010000302.1:44624878-44642006 GCA_025802295.1 Psammodynastes pulverulentus | reverse complement strand
ACCACTATTTGATTGACTTAGAAAGGGCGGCAAACTGGAGACCGCCCCGGGCGGCAAAAGTTCTAGGTATGCCACTGTTCGAACCACTGAACTGCCGACCTCTCGATCGACAAGTTCAGCATCTTAGCCACTGAGCCACCATGTCCCAATATTGAACAATAGTTTAGCCCAATTTGCAGCAATTTGCAGCAAATTATGCCAACAGTATACTTCACTGTATTATGATTTAATATGCATTGATTGTAATTAGAAGCCTTTGCTTCTAATTACAATACTTATACATTTATATCCTACCTTTATCCAAATAACTATAGATTTCTGTGACTATGTTGATAAAACAATATATTATTTTAGATGAGCAAAGAAGACAAATCTTTGCTATTCTGCCTGTCAGTATAGTTCTCTATAAAAAGTGTCAGGCATTATCTCAAATAATTCAGTCTTCTTTTCTGTGTGCTACTTCTCCTCTTTAAAATTGTGGGCAGTTTCAGCACAGCTTCCCTGCACCAAGTTTTCAGGAGAATAGAATGCTTCATATTCCATTTCAGAAGTTATTTTTTATGTTTCAAAATCAGTGTAAATGTTGATTGTAATATTTTTGCATCATTTCCTCTAAGGCAGAATATTAGTCATATAATTGTGGTAACATTTCACCCTCTGTCCTTATACATTTCAACAGGGGCAATAAAAGAGCTGTGAACTTAAATAGAAAAGGCTGTGTTGTAGTGTGCAGAACATCCATACACTTGTCTGTAATTTCATAGAGTAGCTGTATATTTCTTCAAGATTGTGTATCCACCCTGTGCAACCCTGGGGAAAGATGGGTTTGGTTTGAGGAATTGTTAAGACAATGCATGAAATTGTCTCCATTAAGTATCCCACAATTTAGTATAATCTGTGAATCCAGGGTCAATCTCAAGAGTCAAGTTCCCACCAGTTTCTGTCTCATCTTCCTTTTTTTAAAGATTTAAACATTAGATTATAAAATAAAATACAAAAATACAAAAGCAAATAATAAGATACAGTGGGAAGGAAAAGGGAAAGACAAGTGAGGGGTGGAGGAAGAAAAGAAAAAAGAAGCATTGACTCCCAACTCTATTGCAGAAAAATAAAGCATTAACATTGAACCTCAACTTTTTACTTTTCCCATAATAATATAAACCAGCCATTTCTATAACAACAAATCAATCTAATCAGTAAAGCCCAAAATCAAAGTTTCATTTTTTTCTACCTTAAGCACAAAGTCCAGAAATGGTCCCCATGTATCAACAAAAGTACTTATATTCTTTTCTTCAATCAAAACAGTTGATTTAGCCAGCATAACTCTACATGCTTCTCTTTTCAGTCTTTTCCAAGTATGTTGTAATGCCATTTTATACATGACATGCTTGCCTTTCCTTCCTATTTTCTCTCCTGTTTCTTTTCTTTCATACTATTTTTTTCCAAGACCCTCTCTTGACACTACTAAGATTGTCTTACATTCAGAACCTCTCGTCACCTCTGCATCATTCAGTATTTGTTTTAGTCTTTCATCAGAAACAATCAAATCAACTATGCTTTTAGATTCCTTCCTTTAATATATGTGGGCAGGGATAAGTATATTATATGTTTAAAACAACATTCAAAGCTCATACATTTTTTCTAAGACATATGAAAAATATGGGAGATTGTTGTCACTTGTAGTACATAATAAGTACTTGCCTTTAATGTTGCTATGGGCCTCTTAGCAGCCTCTCAGACCAGTTTTCTTGTTTTTTCATAAATTTTGGAGAACCAAAACCAGAACCAACCAGGAGGATGAATGAGAGTGCCATCACAGTGAAATGGAGACATGAAGCCAACTTCAGAAAAGGAAGTTCCTTTACTTGTAGGCAGGGGTAGGATCTTAACGGTGCAGCTACTGGTTTGGGATCACATATGCGCACTGGAAAAATGTGTGCATGCTGCTTTCCAGCCTCCAGCTGGAGCTTGCAGCAACAATCATCTTGAGCTGGTAAAGACCAGGTAAGAATCAGGGCAGGTGGGAGGGCCCAACATAGACTTTTTGCTTCCTATTCCTCTCTGCGGAACGGAGGCTTTAGTTACCAGTTCACCTGATCCGGGCAGACCCGGGAGGATCCCACCCCTGCTTGTAGGTCAGAAGTGAAGTGACACAGCAATTGGTTCTGGGACAGCTGAGAAAGTGATTTGGAGAGTAGATGGATTTGTATATGATTTGGGGGCTTTGTGATTTAGATGTTCAGGTTCATTGCGAAATGAACTTTAATCTGTACAAGACTGTGTCTTTTAATATTCTAATTGTTGTTGCCTGACTCCTATTGTGGCTGAGAGGTTGTGCCCTGTCCTTGGATCTGGGTGGGGAATGTAGATTTTAGATTTCTTTGTCTCTGCTTTTAATCTGATCAGTTCCATAAATTTAGCCCTTGCTTGGAGCACTTTCCGATGCTGAAGAGATGTGAATAGTTTTACTTCAGGGAAGCCTTTTCGCTTATGGGGGGGAGGGCATTTCTTTGCTTATATGGAAGCTTTCTTATATTAAAAGGTGGTGGGGATTCTCCCTACACAACAATGAAACCCTTTGATGCTTTGTATACTCTTTGCAAACCTACTAGAACTGCTGATCAGAGTTACTTTAATTGATGGCAGGTTTCTACTGACCACTATTTAACATTAGTTTGAATGTGTTTGGTTAATGCTGAACACAGCCACATCCCTACTTTTAAGAGGGTGTGCACATTTATGCAACTATGTTATTATATATATATATTATTTTTCCACCAAAAGATTTCAGCTTGTTTTTCAATTGAATTCTACAGGTTATATGTTTTATTAAAGATGGACAAAATTCTAAAGTGATTTATCTTGGTCTGATTTTTTTAAATCTTAAAAGCATGGCATTTTAATAGTGTAAGCTCTTAAAGTTTGTAACGGTTGTGTATAAAGTTTTTATATCCACTGTAATTGTTGCTTGATGTGTATAGATTTTGTATTTTTAATTATATGTTTCTATTTGTGATAAGGTGACATATATTTCTTAGAAATAAATGAATTATCATAATAAAATAGGCCTGGGAAACAGAAAGACAGCTTTTTTTGCTCTTAAAAGGAAGAGATTTAGTGGTAACCAATACAACAATGGCCAATAATAGGTCCCTTGTCAATCAACAGTTGATTTACCACCAGCTTATCAGGTACTTAGGAACCAAGGGAAACAAGAGCCAATGACTTAATAGCTTGTCATCAACACCCCAATCAACAAATAAAAAGCCACACACAACCAGGCACCACATAAATCCTATGCATAGAATAGCCCAAAGCACACATTCTGGTAGACAGTTCCCTGAGGATGCTGGCTCATATTTAGCTGGTTGTCACAAGTCTGAAAGCTCAGAAGACTAAACCTCTGGTCCTGGTGATGGATCAAATTGGATCTGGTAAGCAATAGATTTACATTGAACAGCTAAATGCCATTTCTAAGTTATGCCTTTTTTGTTATTAAAGATTATTGTCAGATGTAATGGATGCTGCCTAGGAAACAGACAAGAGAAGCAGGCATCCCCAAGGACTTAAAAGTCAGAGGAAGAAATTTAGAAAGAGCCTGCCCTAATTGATCAGATGATTAAAAGTCATGATCGAAAGTGTATAGTTTCTGTTCATGTAGTCTTATGATAAATTAGTATTAGTTCATTGTGTTTTCTGTCTGTTTACTCAGGAGAGCTGACAAAAAAAATCAAATGGTACCTTTGATATTTTTGGCTTCTGTGTGAATATTGATTTTCAAAACCACTGATGATGTTCTTTTAATACTGCAGTGTACAGGCTCAAATTCAAATGTGAGGAAAAGAACAAACACCATAGTACAACCAGATTTGGAGACTGCCAAAAGAATTGACCCAGGAAACAATTCATTGCTTTCTTCTACATTAACTCAGGGGCCCTTGGACATTATGCCCCGGTCGCCTTCAGCTTCAAGTCCAAACCCGTTCAGCCGTATTAATATATCAGAAACACTGGCTTCTGCACGAGCAACTCCTTCGGCTCCTCCATCCACCCCAACTTTAACAGGTTATATTGCCCAGCAGGACACCACGGAATCCCTGTCAATTCATAATTTACTTGGATCTAGACTGGAGGAGATTCAGACTACCACAAATACTTTGGGAGTGCACACAAAGTGCCTCAGTTTTCCTCCTGCTCCATCAGCCTGCAGCTCTGGCACCAGTAAGATAGACAAATATGCACGCATTTTGTTTCCTGTCACTTTTGGAGCATTTAACATGGTCTACTGGGTGGTTTATCTTTCCAAGGACACCATGGAAAAAACAAAAAATCTAATGTAGTCCTGCTGCTATGTAGTAACTTCTTTTTCCCCTGCAGTTTATTCTAAACATGTATGGATGCAGAGTTTCTTCTTTTAAAAATATTTTTTTTAAAGGACTCTTAACACTGATTTTATAAACAAAAGCTCTGTGCCCATTTTCCCATGGTGAAGGGCAGGCATTCTTAGATTATTTTAATTCAGCAAAAGTTGGGGAGGCCATAAATAGTGTCTTCCAGGCTCTCTACAAAGGGCATTTTGTATGAACAAACTACATTTGGCCGTTGGGAAAAACAGAGATGGAATATTAATGTCAACTGCAGATGCATACAGATGTGTGAGAAATGCTCTGTTTTTCTAAATTTGTATACTGATAAGTAGATATTTATATTTTCATTACTTAACTTTGCTACTCCAGTGTGAGTTGTGGTACCTGTCACTTGGATGGTCATCCAGATCTTTGTTAGTACAGGCCTTCCTTTAACAAATATATTGGTAGCACAATCTCATACCTATCAGTCCAAAAGCAAGCCCCCCTTATGCTCAATGAGTTTATTTCCCAGTAAGTAAGCAGACTAATACTGTGTCAGAATGTTGACTAATTGTGTGCTGTCAAGTTGTTTTTGATTCCTAGCAACCACATAGATTTTCTCCATGAATTGTGTCAAAGAAGGAACAAAAGAATCTTAAGTGATTGTATAAGCACAAAGAATATGAATGTAATTATAAAGTTAATATATAGAGATCTTTTGGGAATGAAAAGAGTGATCCAAAGAATGTGGTAGATATGTTTTATTAAATTGTTTTATCTACTCATATATGGGTTATGAACAGGTTTTTTTTTAAAGAGGTGGAAAACTATGCAAACCATCGTTTGTTAATAGATGCTGAATATGATTTAGTCAAGGTTAAATATTTGGAGAACATCTGCTAAATATGAGATGTAAAAATGCTTAACAAGGATGAAACTAAACTTTCTCTTATTGAAGGAACTCACCTGGGGACTTTACTGAGTAGATAGGATTACTACATTAAGAACTTTTTAAGTGTATAAGCTGCCAGCCAATGGAACAAAACACTATGTGATATAATGAATTCTCCTTCCTTAAAGTCTTAAGCCAGAAGCTGGATAGTCATCTGCCAGAGAAACTGTAGAACAGGGGTATAAACTCACAGCATCTTGTTGTCATGTGATGTATCTCAACTTTGTTCCCCTTCACTAAACTGGGGGTGGGGTGGCCAGCACGTGACGCATCTGGCCTGTGGGCCACTAATTTGACACCCCTGCTGTAGAGGATCTATCACTGAGCAGTGGCTTGGAATAGATGATCTATAATGTATATTCCAACCCTATGGTTCAAGTCCTTTATATAGGCTTTGAAATATTTACATCATACTTCCCCAACCCAATGCTTCTCAGATCACAGAATCAAATATGAGTTGAAAGCTGGTTTGGGAACATCTGCTCCAGCCCTTGTTGTATTCCCACAATTCTCAGTCTATAGACAAGCGATTGTATAGAAGTTGAAAACTGGAGGACTCAGACTGGAGAGGACCAACTGAAAATAATGTACTTAGACTTCCTTTTGTTTACAATTGCCAACATAATAGATGCTTCTGTTGCTTGCCATGCATACTTTTCTATTGTGGTTTAGCCTGAATATAAAAATTGTGAAATCCCTGTTGTAAACTAAGTAGCCTTAGGTACATTTTAATATAAAATCAGTTGATACGTTAACCATTGTTGTGTTGGACTTGCTTCTTGTAGTTCTTTATCAAGACACACTACAAACATAATATTTTCTATGTAAAGATTACTGCAGTAATCTATGCAGATTATTGGTCTGGCAGTAATCTAAATCTGGGGACTAAATAATTGTGATAAAAGCTTATGAGTAGGTAGTAGAAGTTCCATTGTTTCCAGGCTTAAAAAAAAAATCCTGGAGTCTTTCTGCTCATTTCTAACATCAATCAAATGGTGGATAATCAAAGGCCTATGCCAAATGACATCTGCACAGTTTGTCTCTGTATCACTATATGTTACCACCATGTGGGAAATTTTAAAATACCAAAACCTAAAAAAGCCTCCAGAAATATGTTCCTACTCCCCCACAAAATAGAAATTAATGAATTTATTCCAGATATCTGCCCTTCTGTCTCTGTGTGTGTGTGAGAGAGAGAAAGAGAAACAGAGACAGAAAATTGAAGGTATCCTCCAGTCACCAACAGTTTGTCCCTCCATATGGAGAATAGGGCTTATTTAGTAATATAAGAGGAAAGCTACTACCGTATTTTCCCCAAAATAAGTGCTAGCCTGATCTGCGCAGCTGCCTGGCTCGCGGGAGGCTTGCGTGGTGGCACTGGTAGCAGGTGGAGGCAGAGACATGGGGGAGGCAGGCAATCCTGATGCCCCATGTGGGCACCTGCCCCGGCGTGGCTGGAATGGAAAGACACAATGGGATGGAGTGGATGGTGCATTGGGATCGCCTGCCTCCTCCTCGTGCCTCTGCTTCCACCTGGCTCTGCAGCGCATTTTTCACTCAGAGGGAGACAAATCACTCTGTTTTAAAGCACCCCATTTGCAAGCAGAAGTTTCCAGTCTGTCATTTTTCCAGCTGGGCAAAAATACATCTGCCCTGGAAAGCCTTGTATGCCATTGCGGCCATGGGCAAGCAGATGGTGGGAGGGAGTGGGCAGGTGGCCACAAAATAAGACATCCCTGAAAATAAGACCTAATGGGTCTTTTGGTCCCAAAAAACCGTAAGACCCGGTCTTACTTTTGGGGAAACATAGGGATCTCTTCAAAGACATTATAATAATACACTCACTGGTGCAAACATTTTAGATGCAAATGTGAGTAATTCTAACAAAATGTCTTTGGACTAGTCCTGCTGGACTCCTGCAGACAGTCAGCATTTTTTTCTTGATCTTTACTCTAAAAAGGTAAAGATAGGAAAGTAACCCTGCCATGTTTGGTTTGCAGGAAAAAAAATTTCTCCTGTTTCCATTTGCTGTCCTTAATGTTTCTCATGTCCTGGGTTAGGAGTTCCCTCAGAATATTGTTAAATCAAGATGGCATTTGCAATGGTGTGATCAGAACTCTACCTGGTTTTTATATGTGTTCCATGCATGAAGCATATAAAACCAGACTGGAACATTGTTCAAACATCACATGATCTAATTATACCATTGCAGATCTCATCTGGAGTTTTATGGACATACACTGTGCATATTCCTGCTATGGACTTAATGTTTCATTAACTGATTATCATTGAATGTTGTATTTCTTGTTTCTTCGTATTCTGCCATAAAATATGGACTTAATTACAGTTTAATTCCAATAAAACATGAAAAGGAAAAGATTGGTAGATATTCTTCCACGCAAACAAAAAGTGGCATAGACTAGTGTCTATCATGTTACTAAAACTGGCATCAAAAGGCAGGTCCATATGTTGCATGAATATTATGCATAGAGGAACACACAGATGTACACATCTCCTTTTCAAAAAGTTTACCAGTTCATAATACAACTTTCATGCACAAATAGGCACATACATGTTTGTTTACATACGTCAAAGAAAACACATTCATGTTATTTATGTCTTCCACTGAGGATTCAAGAAATTCTAAAAACAAACAAAAAGGATTTTGACCATACTTTTAAAGATATGTGGGTCCATTGAATATTAATATTAATTAATTACTATTAATAAATAATAAAATAAATAAAAGCCAGTGCAGTTTAAGTAAACAATTACTTCTTCCTGCACCCGTTAATTTTGACAGGGAAGAAAATGATTCTTATGGTAAATGTTAAGCCCTTGCCCTAGGTACTTTTCAAAATGTATGAAATATATTCAGAAAATACCTCATTGAAATTATTGACATGAAGGTATCAATAGCAGAAAGACATTGGATTGATATATTTTATAATTATAATTGAAACATGATGTTAGTTAACATTTTTTGTAGAAATTGGTTGATCTTTCAAACAATCAGCAAAGATAGAAAATTTTAATAAGCCATTTTCATTTTTTTGTCTTTTTAGTTTTTTAACAGTAATTTTCAAGTGGCCTTCATACATTTGTGGTCCAGATGGACTTTCAAGCTTGGCATCTATGACCATTATTTCTCATACTGTTGAAAGGAATGAAAGTTACCAAAATAGTAAATAGATGCAGATTTCCAACCATTTATCTCCCTTGCGTATCAGAAAGGCAGAAAGAAAGGACCAGAATTTTGCAACCACAGATTGCATATGTATATATAGTTAACTTGTGTGAAAGTAAAATCCTTGCTAAAATTATTATGTAATCAGACCTTCTCCTTGGATTAAATCTGACAGGTTTTTTTGTTGAAATCACCCTCTTCTCCTACTTATCCTTATATGATTCACAATTTGTAAAGTTATCATTGTCACAATCAGGAAACTGATTATTTATGATATAGTTTAAGATATGCTAGAAACATATGAAAGAATATTCTGTAGGTAACTGAAAACCCCTTGAGATGTTACAATTATTTTGAGGGTTTTTTTCACTTGAGGTCTTCTTAGTTTGAATCAATCTGCTATATGAAGAGTTTAATAGGTCAGAGGTGGGATTCAGCCAGTTCGGACCAGTTCAACTGAACCAGTTGTTAAGATTCTGCACAGTTTGGCAAACTGGCAAATCCCACCACTGGCTGACCCAGGTAAGTGAGCAGCACACCAGGGCCACAGACGGTGTTGTTTCTTGCACCCAGCCAATTCTGATTCCACGCCTGGCCTTACTGTTTGAAGGCTGAACAAAGCTTTCAACTGAGCGAGGAAGCACTGTGGGGCCAGGCCCTTCACACCAGCATGCAGTCCGCCAGTGTTTGCTGCACTGGAGCAGGAATGAGACCCTGTCCCACAGAGCCTGCTGCCACTTGGGTGGGGAGGACGATGAGGAGGAGAAGAACAGTGAGGCTTTGTGCCGGCTGGCCAGGCAAGGAGCAGGTCAGGCTGTGCTGGCTGTCTGGTTGGGGAGCGGGCAATCATTAGTTGGCTGCCACTGCTTCAGTGGGGAGGATGAGAAAAACAGCTCCTGCTCCCTTTCCCCACTGCTGCCACTTAAATGCTCCAACTAAAGTAGGGATTGCATGCACACACAGAGAGAGAGTTTTGCGAGCTCTCCAGTGGCAGTTGCAGTGCTTCAGTGCCTGTATGGCAGGGCACTCAGGTAAGCCAGTATGGGGCATGGGGGGAGCGACTCCTCACCTCCTCTGCCTTGCTTCGTACTTCACCCCCCCCCCCGCCTCACTGTGCAGGTGGCTTCTGTTGCCCATGCCGCTGCCAGAAACTTGGCTGAAGATCGCTCTCTTCCATACACACACACAAAGAGACTTTGGAGAGCCCCCCTCCTCTTTCTCTGCAGCAGCAGTTGCAGCATTTCAGTGCCTGGCTGGCGGGGCACTCAGGTAAGCTGGCAGATCCACACCCCCACTTCCTTGCTTCATACTCCACCCACACCACCTCACTTTGTGGCCGTCGTACCAGTGCATTGCTCAGCCTCCTACTGGATTATGGAGGTGAGCAAGGAGGAGAAGTGGTGAAGAACAAAGCGATGCAAAGGGGGCTGGAGGAAAAAGCAAGGCAGGGGATGCAGAGCTGCCATGCTCTACTTTACCTGAGGGTCCTTTGGCCAAGCCAAGTCCTCATCCCCCCTGCCACCTAGGGCAGCCACATCCCTTCACTATCCTTTCCAGCTCCTTTAGCCGCCACCACATGCAGAGCAACTAAAGTAGTCTGTGGTTTACGGTAAAAAAAATAGTTGAGACCTTCCAACTTCTCACAAAAAAAAAAAGATCTCATGAGGTTGGAGGGTCTGAACTATTTTTTTAACCATAGTCCCACAAACTACTTTAGTTTCTCTGCATGCGACAACAGAGAACTGGGCCTGTGCTCACTCACGCATGCCGGGATGGTGTGGGCCAGGCTGAATTGAGTCGGGCTAAATCCTTACAGTTTCCAAAATGGCCACAGTTTCCAGATTTGGCCTCATTGTAGTCCGAATCCAGCCTCTGAGCCTTGAGTTTGACACTCCTGCCCTAGGTTGAATGCTGCTTCTCTCTGCCACAGCACTTTCTGGATGGGACTTACAGGTCTGAACCCAAAGTGGTAGCTCATGGCTGCTAAATTTCGCTGTGCTGCGCAAGATGCTCTCCTGGCAGGCCATCAGCAAAAGCAGAGGAAGAGAGAAGCAGCCAGGTTGGGCCAGTGTCTCATGTGGAGCGTCTCCCTGAGCAACTGAGGCTTGCCAACATCAACAGGGGCCGGAAGAAGCAGCTGCAAGATCAAACAACCTCTTGCAGCCGCTTCTTCCGACCCTTGTTGATACTGGGCATGCCTCAGGCACTCAGGAAGACACTCCATGTGCTCCCCCTTTCTTCCAGCATTCGTGCGGGGAACCCAGACTTGGAGGAGCAGCAACAGTTTGGAGCTTGTTAAGGACAACCTTTCTGCCCCAGCCATGCATTTTCCAGCCCGGGCTGCTTGGAGTGAAAAGCATGCAATATGCTGCTGCTAAGCTCCTAGGTTCCTTGCACAAGCGCTGGAAGAAAGGGAGTCTGATTGTAAGGGTGGGCTTTTCCAAGGCTGGTCCTAGAAGGAAACAGATGAGTGTGCCTTGCTTCCCCATGGCTCTAATTCTTAAAATTTGGGGGGGTTGCACATGTGAGGCACTGGGGGAATCGATGCCTGGAGCGAGAGGGGAGCCAGGGCTGACTGGGTGGGGAAGGAGTACTGGACTTCCAGTGCTTGTGCAGGAAATCCGGGCTTGGAGGAGCAGCAACATTTGGAGCTTGTTAAGGAGGACTGCTCTGTCTCAGCCATGTGTTTTCTAGCCTGGGCTGCTTGGAGTGAAAAACATGCAATAGGCTGCCACTAAGCTTCTGGGTTCCTTACACGAGCACTAGAAGAAAATTGGCCGATGGTTGGATGCAGCCAGAGCCAGGCTTTGAGAAGCAGCAGATGGACTTCAGGATGCACAATCTATCCCTCAAGCTCCCAATGCCCAAACCAGTGAGCTGGAAGAGAGATTCTCCATCATGCTGGTGAGTACATATGGAATTTTTGCTTTCCCCCACCACCTCCCCATCCCAATCCAGCATAGCACAGACCCCAATGGAGGTGGAAAATGGGGCATTTGTATCGGCCCTTCTCTTTTTTTTCCCCTAGCCTCCTTTTGCCAGCATGCGTCAGGCAGGCTAGGCAGGCAGTCATGATTTTTAGATGGACTTTTATTTTGTCAGCCCAAGCGAGGGAGGGGCTCGGAATGGTACATAGGAAATCACATTGTCTCTGCAGCATTGGCCATCTGTGCTGTCCCACCTTTCTGTGAGTGATATTGAGTTGGCCATGCTCACTCAGTCACATGACCTCTCCCCAGCCACTTCCATCCAACCAGTCACTAGGAAGAACCGGTTGTTAAATTACTTGAATCCCACCATTGCATCAGATACAGACCTATGTGAAATCTGGATGTCTGTCTCTATCCTATGTCCCAGGAACTCTATTTTTTGAAATGTCCAGTTGGATTACTTCATCTCCATTTTATTTTAGAGAACCTTTATGAAGCAAAAGATAACAAGTTGCCAATGGATTATAGCACCAATAGAACCCTTTTTCATTCTGTTACTTTGTAAAATTCCATTACAATATTTTAAAGATGTCAGAGCTCTTTGTGTAGTGTGTACTTTTATGGACAACCAAAAGGTTCACTTCCCTAAAAACATAACGATTATCTTTCTCCATAATACCTTGGATGGTGCATGTGACTGGGCCTGCATAATGGATAGCCAACCAGTGGATAATATTAGTGTATAATTGTTATAATAATTGTTCACTGTATAGCAGAGGTTCACAATTGTTTTGGGATGGGGCCAGTGGTGGGATTCAACCAGTGTAACAACTGGTTTGGTGAGCATGCATATGCGCACCAAATGCACACTTCGCACATTGCACACACGTGCATACAACATTGGCAACTCACCTTCAGCTGGAAGCCCAGTGTGTAAAACAGCTGACATGAGGCAATCGGCTGTGCCATGTGAATCAGCTGCTCTTCAAAACGCAGAAATAAAGCACAGACACGAGCAGGGGTGGGTGGGTGGGTCCAAAAGCTGATCGTCCGAGCAACCCAGTTCCCTCCCAGCTGATTGTCAGAACAACCGGTACACCCGAACTGGGCCAAACCGGTAAAATCCCACCCCTGGATGGAGGACATCATTTTTGGAATATTGAGAGCATGTTGTAGGCACTTTCAGAAAGTGGTGGATTCAACTGTTAAGTTGTGGGAGTAGATTGAAGAAGACAAGCCAGTAGTCAGGTAACAACAGCTTTATTGCAAGTTAACAGCAGTAACACGAACTGGGAACAACATGTTGACAGCTCCCTTTAAATAGGGGAGCTATCAGTTAACCAACCAATAGGAATGCTTTATTTTCCTGCTCATTTCTAGGTCACTAGCCGGTCATTCATACAAAGTATCTAACACCCCTCCCTCCTTGGTTTAGCCCATCATTAACATACGTAGTCATGTAAATAGGAGGGGCGTGTTTTAGCTCTAGTTGACCTGCGCAGTTCATTGTTTGTGCTGTAATCGAGCGGAGAGGTCGGAGCTTTGTTTGCTCTGCCTCCAGTGGGTGAAACTCTCTGGAACGTCTCCATGGGCGTGTTTGGTTCTTGTAGGGCCGGGTCCCCTGTGGCCTCGAACCTCCCCATGGGTGTTCCCGGATTAGCAGGTGAATTGCCAGACTCTTCCTGGTCTTCGTGTTCAGGTAAGATATTATGTTTATTTCTAATGGCTGATGTCTCATATTTATGTGGTATTGGATGTGTGTTATCCTCTGGTGGCGGGTCTTCCCGCTCAGCCGGCTGGGCGTCTTCGGTTTGAGGTTGAGTTATTTGATTTTGTAGTCGCCTATGTACTTGGTCTATATGGCATTTCCATATTCGGTTGTCGTCTATCTTAATCGTATAAGATCTGGGGCCAATGATGCCCAGGATTTTTCCGGGAACCCATAGTTCTCCTCCCGCATAATTCCTGGCGTGGACTAGGTCCCCTATTTGGAATGTTCTAACTTTGTCATGGTTGTCAAGTGTATTCCCCGCTTCCCCTGAGTAGTCTGGATGGAGTCTAACAGGGATCTTAGTTTCCTTCCCATCAACAGTTCTGCGGGGTTCCTATGCGTGGTTACACTAGGGGTGATGTGTTGTATAAGAAGAAAACGGTCTATTCTGGCTTGCCAATCACCCGGGCCCATTCTGCAAGTGCCTCTTTAGTAGCCCGGACCATTTGTTCTGCCTGCCCATTTCCCGCTGGATGAAATGGGGCTACCAAGGCGTGTCGAATGCCTAACTTTGCTAGAAATGATTCAAATTTATGTGCCATGAATTGTGGCCCATTGTCCGAGACCAGGACGTCTGGCAGTCCATGGGTCGCAACTAGCTTTCGGAGCACCCTGATTACCGACTCTGTGGTGGTGGTATTCATCAGGGCCATTTCAAGCCATTTGGAATAGGCATCGACCACAATTTTAAAAACTTGTCCCTGGAATGGCCCCGCAAAGTCAATGTGTATCTGAGACCAGGGTGCCCTCAGTGTTTCCCATTTGGTGGCTGGGGCCTCCGGGGGTGCTGGCCTAGAGTCTTGACAGGGCTTGCAGGTTCCCACCCATTCCAAAATATCTGCGTCCAATTTAGGCCACCATAGGTAACTCTGGGCCAAGGATTTCATGCGGACAATCCCTGGGTGCCCCTGATGCAACGTTTTAAGAACTGCAGTATGTAAATTAGGGGGAATCACAACCCTGTCACCCCACAGTAGACATCCCTTGATCACAGACAGTTCGGTTCGTTTAAGAAAATACGGTAGAAACAGTTTGTCTATCGGTCCCTTAGCCACCCCTTCTGTACCCAATTCAAAACGCGTGTGAGAGTTCCGTCGTTTGCGGAACTTGCAGCAATGTCGGCCGATGTTATCGGAAAAACAGCATCAGCGTCCAGGAGCAGTACGTGAGCATCGGGGGTGGAGTCAAAGGCAGTTGCTGCTATGGGGCAACGGCTGAATCCATCGGCATTCCCTAAGAGTTTTCCAGGCTGGTAATTCAACTTATAGTTATATGCCGCCAGGAATAAAGTCCATCTCATGAGTCGGGGAGACAAAATAGGCAGGGTAGGGCGGTCTCCGGCCAACAGTCCTAACAGGGGTTTATGGTCTATGAATAACTTGAAGGGCCGACCATACAGGTACTCATGGAACCGCCGGATTCCCGCCACAATAGCCAGGGCCTCCTTGTCTAGCTGGCTATAGTTCCGTTCAGTGGAGGAGAGCGTGTGGGAATAATAGGCAATGGGAGCCTCCGTGCCATTAGGAGATGGCTCAGGGCAGCCCTGACCCCAAACGGTGAAGCGCCACAAACTACTACAACTGGTAATAACTCGGAGAATTGAACTAGGACACTGGTAGATGATTATAGGTTTTTAACTTGATTGAATGCACTGGCTTCGGCTCGGCCCCAGGTCCACTTAACAGATTTGCCGAGGAGATGGTGCAGGGGTTCAGCAACCATGACTTTCTGCGGCAAGAAAATGCTATAAAAATTAAGGAGGCCGAGGAAAGCCTGCAAATCTTAGGGGTTCTTAGGGGTTGGTGCCTCTCTAATAGCCTTGATTTTGTCAGGCGTCGGGTGGATGCTTGAACCGTCAATGCGGTAACCCAGGAACTCAACTTCCGGGGTGGCTAGCGTGCATTTCTGTCTATTGACTTTCAATCCTGTAGTTTGGAGGCAGGTGAGAACCCTTCTTAACCGGGCTGTTAGTGTGCGTTGGTCAGGGACTGCTATCAGCACGTCATCAAAATACGGTACGATGCCAGGGATGCCCTGTAGGAACCGCTCCATGAGGGATTGAAATATCCCTGAGGCGGTGCTTATGCCAAATTAAAGTCAGTGGCATTTAAAGGCGCCCAAGTGGGTTACTTTGGTTTGGACTTCTGCCGTAGCTTTATTTTCCCGCTTATTCCTAGGTCACTAGCTGGTCATTAATACAAAGTATCTAACACCAACAGTCTCTAAATAGATTCAATTTGAGCGATGATAGTAATGTTTCTTGTAAAAACTCAGTTGAAACAAAAATGTTTCATGTTGCCTTCTTTCCAATTTAATTGTAGGATGAAAAACTCAAGAATCTGCAGACACTGGAGTGATATTTGTTCAATGTAAGAATTCACGTAGACCCCTTGGCTATCTTTTAATAAACTTAAGCATATACACCATTTTCTCCAGTATCCTTTTCTCTTCAAAGGAATTTCTAAAACAAATTCTTGTTCATCAAACTGATTGAGCATTGGTTGAAATGATAGGTAGGAAAATTCCTCTGTCTGGCATGATTCCCAAGATTCTGCTATGCTGATAATAAATGAAGGTTGAGAGTCAGGAGTTTCCAGATATACAATACAATTGGATTAATATGGGTTTAGTTTAGCTATTTCGCCTAGCTAAAGTATGAAATGTCAACTGATGTAGTGATGGAAAATATCCAGAACATACGTAATTGACTATTACTTTTTTAGTTTGCACAACAGTATTTTATTTCTGTGAAACAGCTTATTTTTGTTTGGATATTAAACATTTTCCTGCAGTGCTCTGTTAATTTTGAAAACCTTTACTCTTTCCCAGGCTTATAGATATTTGAAAATAACCAGTCAACCTGAAAACAGAATGAATTCTGAGGAAGAATGTGTCCCCAAATGAAGCAAGCACCTGAAAGTAAAATAATCCTGAAAAATAGTGCAGGCAGAAGGTGAAGCAGGTGGAATAAAACAGAGAGGGAAGTAGCCATGGAGGCCCTAACTTACACAACTGAATCACTCCTCAGTCCTGTGTGTCTCTGGTTCTTCTTTATGCTCCATTCAAAGGAATGTCGTAAACCCTCCTTTATTCAAAAGTTTTACCTATGAGCATTTCTGCGCAAACAATTGAGAGTATCACCCAACTATCCCTCTAGTGATATAAAAGTTATCTGCATTAGTGATCTATTGCCCTAGGTTATCCTATAAATCATGAGTAAAAATGTCTAGGCTGTGTTTCTTTTGGGCAGGGAAAGCTATGAAAAACTACCAGGAATCTGCATTAATGAACTTAAGACACTTTAGAGGCAGTCATTCTGGAGAAATTGTTGAGATTATAAAAGTTGCGATCAAAACTTCTGGAAAATAACCAGGGGTAGGATCCTCCCGGTTTAGCCCAGATCAGGTGAACCGGTAGCTCTGACAAAGTGGTAGCTCCAACAATTGGTGTTTGGGCAGTTTTTGGGCCCTCCTACCTGCCCCTGCACTTTGGTGCTCTTTATCCACTCAGCTAATGGGCACGGCAGAGCGGATTGGGATTTGTTCTAGCTGTGCGCATGCATGCGCGATCACCGAACCGGTAGCCAGACTGGTAGGATCCCACCCCTGAAAGTAACCCTACTTTTGCTGACCCTACATTTAAAGTTCAGTTGAAATAGTAGTGCAGTACTCAGTGTGAATAGTTAGGGTCATTGAATGAGATTTATGTTCTAGTCCAATGCCCCCCAACCTTTTTATCGCTGCGGACCGGTAAACGTTTGATCATTTTTCAACGGCCCACTTCCTCTGTGCACTTACCTCACAGCAGCTTCACTTCAGTCTCTGCATCTCCAACCTCGAGTCCTCAGTCCTCCTGCGGTGCTTCCTCCTCGGCCAATGGCGTGGGGTTTGCCTTTCAGCCAATCAGGAGGCGGGAGGACCCACAGTGAAATTATTTAAA
>JAOYMU010000302.1:44529816-44540782 GCA_025802295.1 Psammodynastes pulverulentus | reverse complement strand
CCCTCCCTCCTTTTCCTTCCTTCCTCCCTATCTCCCTTCTTTCCTTCCTTCCTCATCCCATTTTAAGGGAGCTAAACTAAACCTCCCAAACGATCTTATCCCCAGCGCACTGCCTATGTTCCAGATCAGCCCGTCGCATGGGCTTCTTGGGAGCTGAAGTCCAGCATATCTGGACGGCACTGAGCACCTCTTCACTTGGTGAACTTCACATATAATGACCAGCTGGTCACATGACAGGTCACACAGCATAACTCACCAACCACATGAGATCGATAAAAGTGGTGAAGAACAAGATGCTTCAACCAAAATCCCACTGACAATGTCACCTAGCCTGATGATGAAAAGTTCAGAAACTAAATAGCAAGTTCGAAGAACAAACCACCACCAATACCTTTTATCATTGCCATCACTATGGCAGTACTTTTTATATCTTGGAAGCAGAAAAAAATGATATTCTAACAAGCATTTCATGTAGCACAACATAGCAATGCCCTTGTGCGTAGGTACAGTTTACTAAATACTTCATTAGCCAATAGTAAAAGGTAAAGGTTCCCCTTGCACATATGTGCTAGTTGTTCTCAACTCTAAGGGGTGGTGCTCATCTCCGTTTCAAAGCCAAAGAGCCAGCGCTGTCCGAAGATGTCTCCATTGTTATGTGGCCCGCATGACTAAATGCCAAAGGCGCACAGAATGCTGTTACCTTCCCACCAAAGGTGGTTCCTATTTTTCTACTTGCATTTTACGTGCTTTCAAACTGATAGGTTTGCAGAAGCTGGGACAAGTAACAGGGGCTCACTCCATTATGCGGCCCTAGGGATTCGAATAGTAATAAAGAAATAGTAATAAAGAAAGCCAATACTCCTTAATTCAATTCATACCCATTGTACCTGTCAGATCCCTATCAGGATACTGCCATTCCTTTTTTTTTTTAATAATTTTTATTAAGTATTAACATTAAAAACCAAACAATACAATCCTTATATGGATACTGCCATTCCTGTGGGGAGGGGGCTAGATACATTTATTAGCTTATTACCCTCTTCTTGTTTCCTATACATCCTGTGTTCCCCTAGTTTATAGCCTTTACCCTGGTACCTATGTGCCCTATGTTTGATTTACTTTTGGGGAATGTAATAAGGAGGGAGGGTCATCTGTTTTTTCTCAGTTCTGAAGTCTCCTGCAAGAAATTCCTGGGAATCTCTCATCTCTTTCTCAGGTCTACCGTTCTCACAACATTTTCACATCTGTGGATTGGCTCATTCAATATCAGACTGAGGAGAGAGATTTCTAACTGTTTTATCCTAACTGAATTGCCTGAGGGGGGACTTTAGATCCTGCTTTCCTTTGTCTTGCAATCACTTCCTTTCAATAAAAGATTCCTTTTGAAATGCTGCTGCTGTTTCAAGAGTCACCAGGGAGGAGGTGAAGTGGCAGCAGCAGCTGATGGAGCTTGAACCATCACCCTATATCCAGCGGTTGTAAACCAAGCAGACAATGCAGCAGGAACAGCGTCCACCCCAGCAAACCCAACCCGTGTAGCACCAGCTCTTGCAAATGTCTCTGGCCAGTCCAGAGCACTGCAACTAGAAAGACACCCTCCCGGACTGAAGTGTGATGGCAACCTGCAACAACTGGAGGTTTTCCTGGTGCACATCCTCACATACATGCAAGAGTATGGGCAGGATTTCCAAACCCAGGGTGCCCAAGCTGTCATCTGGTCCTGGAAGGGGCAACTGCTCAGTGGATGGTGACCTTCCACAATGCCGATGCTCCCAAACTGCAGAACTTTAACTGCTTCATGAAGGCTCTCTACTGCCAGTTCAAAGACCCCCCTGGCAGACTGCAAAACTCATGATCACATCACAACTGTGAAGCAAGGCCGTTGACCAATAGCCAAATACATTGAAAATTTCGGGACCTCGCCTGCAGAGTAGATTGGCTGGAAAATATCCTGGTGAGCTGGTTCAAGGATGGCCTGAATGATGACCTCTACCATGCCTGCCTAGCCCGAGGGGCTCCAAACCAGCTGCACAAATAGTACATCCTAGTTGAAGAGGTAGAAATCAACATGGCCAGGAACCAGTACCGAGCAGGGAGAGCCTGCAAGAGATCTCCACCCCAGGGAAAGTGAGAACCATTCAAGCTGCAAACAGCCCTCGCACTGAGATCATCTGCCTATTTCAAATGCGGGAAGGAGGGGCATCGTGCAGCCAACTGCCGTTCGAAAACTCCCACTCGAAAGCCTGAGCACCTGTCAGGGTGGAAAGCCCATGAAAATAACCCCCAAGGCAAAGACACCATGCTGAGAAGCAGAGAGGCTGTGGAGTTTCACCCCCTCACAAAATTGGGGGAAGGAACTCTGGCACCACCAGGGGAGGAACAGGGCCCATCCAAAAGTGACCCTGAAGATGACCCACTGGTAAGTGAATTGATCAAACCACTCACCATGCCCCTAAGACTGTTCAACCCCATTTGGGAGAAAGGAGTAAAATTCTCAGCCCTCTTGGACTCAGGGTGCACCAGGTGCTTAATTAGCCCAACCTTGGTGGGGAAATTGAGCATCCACCTGCAGAAGCTAAAAAAACCCATCACATTCTGCCAGTTAGACAGATCAGTCACGGTGGGGGGGGGGAGCCAGCCCCTTTTCCCACAGAACCTCTAGATATAGCCATGGGAACCCATGACAAGAGATTCATTGTGGCATCTGGAATGGAATGGCTGCTAGTTCAAGGACTCACTTGGTTGAAAAATTGGAACCACAGAGTAAACTGGAAGCAAAGGACCCTAATATTTCAATTGAGAGTGACTGGACTAGACAGCCGAAGGGAGCAACCAGGGGAGACCCAAACACAAAATCAGCAGTGGCCAGAAGAGTCATGCCAATCCAGGACATCCCCAGGGAGTACAAAGACTTAGCTGAAGTGTTTAGCTAAGAAGGCTTTGACAAGCTCCTCCCCCCACCATCCCACAGACTGCACTATCGAAATCCTCCCATGGGCTAAACTACCAAAACCCAAGATGTATAGCATGCCCCACAGGGAACTCGAAGAACTGAGAATTTACATAGATAAAAACCTGATGATGGGGTTCATCGAACCAAAAATCGCTGCCCCAGTGCTATTCCAAGAGAAGAAAGATGGATCTTTAGACCTATGCATGGACTATACAAATTTAAAAACCATAAACATAGAGAATGTGTACCCCCTTCCCCTCATGAAGGATATGTTAACCCATCTGCCCAAAGGAAAAATCTTTTCAAAACTGGACTTGAGAGAGGCTTACTACCAAATCAGGATTAGGGAAGGGGACGAATGGAAAACTGCTTTTAACACACCAATTCAAAGTGTTTCCATTTGGGCTACAAGGTGCCCTGCTGTATTCATGCAACTAATAAACGAGGTGCTCCATGAGGGCTACATGAAGGGGTTTTGGTGTACTTAGATGACATTTTAATATACACTGAAACAAAAAACGAACATGTAAAACTGGTCTGGGAAGTCCTTAACAAACTCCGTGCCACAAAGCTTTATGCAAAACTTTCTAAATGTGAATTCCACAAAGATAAAATAGACTACCTGGATATCCCATGAGGGCATAGAGATGGACTCAGGGAAAGTGCAAGTAGTGATTGATTGGGCCCTTCCCCACACACACAAACAACTGCAAAGTTTCCTGGAGTTTGCAAATTTCTACCGCCAATTTATCCTAGCATTCACACAAATTGCACTTCCCATCACTAATCTTTTGAAAACAAAGGGCAGGACAAAAAACCAAAGCCAAAGCAGCCCCTAAACTGGATCATGGAATGCCAGGTGGCATTCAATAAACTGAAGTTACTGTTCTCAGCAGAGCCAGTCCTAAAACACCCAGACCTAGAAAAACCTTTTGTCATACAGGCAAACGCCAGTTACGTGGCCGTTGGAGCCATCCTACTCCAAGAAAATGAACAGGGCCAACTACAGCCCTGTGCATACACACGGTTAATTAATCTGGGAAAAGAAGGCATGTGCAATGCGATGGACTCTCCTTACCTGGAGACACTTCCTAGAGAGAAATAAAATCCCTTTGGACTGATCACAAAAACCTGGAGGCCTTTAATACACTGCGGAAACTCTCCCTAAAGCAAGTACTCTGGGTTCAATACTTCAAGTATTGATTTCACCCTCAAATACTTTCCTGGGGGAAAATTTTGGGGGCGGATGCACTATCCAGAAACTACAATATAATAGCAGCAAACCCAAAGTAATCAAACCCCTGCTGTCAACTTCCCAGCCACACTTAAAGTGATAACCAGGGCACAGGCTAAACAAGACATCCTAACGGACAATGCCACTACTCAAGTGTTTAAACAAGCCCTGCTTAACGATGAATGGTTCCAAGCTTACAAAAATACCTGTTTACTTAAAGACAACTTGGCTTGGGTGGGAGGAAAACTGTATGTCCCCGCCAGCCAGAGACTTCCTTTCATGAAAGTATGCCACAACTGCAAACTAGCTGGCCACTTAGGTTTCATGAAAACCCTACACCTTATCAAAAGACAGTTCTGGTGGCCATCCTTCAAAAAAGACATAGAGAGTTTGTTTCACACTCAAATAGTCTAGGGAAGTCTTATGGAATTCACATTTTGACAGCTTTGCATAGAGTTTTGCGGTTAGGAGTTTTTTCAGCACCTGCCACACTAGTTTTACATGTTCCTCTAGCATCTCACTGAATATAAGAGTGTCACCAGATAAACTAGGACCCCATTATAAGATGTTCATGCAGTACTTCATTGATCAACTGCATGAAAACTGCAGGAGCCCCCGGAGCCCAAAGGGCATGACCCGAAATTGGAAGCTCCCTAATGGGCAATTGAAAGCTGTTTTTCACTTGTCCCCCTTCCTGATGTGTACTTTGTAATAAGTTTCCAATTTTTCCTTCTGATAAGTGGTTTAACAAGTCTTTCATGAGGGGGAGTATGTATTTGCATGCACATGCCATTGATCCTGTGAAAATCCATGCATAATCTCAGGCCCCCATCTTTTTTTTTCTTTAAATAACACTGGGCAGCTACCTTGGATTTTGCAGGTTTGATGAAGCCTCTGACTAAGTTCAAGTCAATGTACTTTCTTAGCTCATTCCTTTCTGCGGGCATCATGGAGTACATTTTTGGCTTTGGTAGTTTTGCCCTAGGTTTTATTTCTATGGTACAATCAGTTTGTCAGTGAGGGGGAAGGACATAGCATTCCTCCTCACTAAAAACCTCTGCCAAGTCTCTGTATTCTTTGGGGACTAAGGGCTCCCCCAGCAAGGGTTCTGCAGTGGCAGCAGCCGCTTCTGCTGCCTGGAAGGAAGTGGGTGGCTGTCCCTTGTCAGGAGGAATTAGTGGTGGTGAGCCAATGCCTCTTTTGATTTTCCAATAGCCATCTTCCCACTTGATGGTAGGAGCCCATTTGTCAAGCCAGGCAAGTCCCAGTATGATAGACTCTGTCATCCTGGGGGCTATGACAAATCGTATGAGCTCATGGTATCTACCCATCTTGAACCTGACAAGTTCAGTGACTTGGGTGGCTCAATCAATGTCCCATCCACTTGTTCAAATCGAATTGGGTAAGCTAGGGGCTTTGTCTTTATTCCTAATTGTTCAACAATGGGGAGCCCAATTAAACATCTGGTGTATCCTGTATCTATTATTGCCCCTACTTCCCCTTGCACCCCAGTCTCTGGTACTATCAACATTACTTTGACTGCAAAAAAGGCAGATGGCAGCACTCACCATTGGGTTGTCCTCTCCGCTGGTGGTCCATGGAGGAACTTCTCTGGCCAGAGATTCTGTGCTTTCCTCTGCGGGAAGGGCTTCCTCTATGGCTTGGCAGGCAAAGTGGCTCACATCCGGGGGCTTCCTCAGTGCTCTTCTGCCCCACAGTTGCTGCAGTTGGCCGAGGCTGTGGAATGGGTGCAGGAGCTAGGCACTCAGAAGCCTGATGGCCTGATTGACCACAGCGGTAGCACTTGATGGTGCCAGTCTGCGGGGCAGGTATAGGCTTTGCTGGGGTTCGCCAGCCCAGAAGTCTCCCCGCTGGTTTCTCCATCAGGGATTTTTGGTGTAAATTTATTTCTCTGTCCATCGCTATAGCAATGGTGTACCAATCCTGCAGCCGCTTGGGTACCCCATGGATGCCACATGCTTTTCTAACCTCCTGATCTATTGCTTCCTTGAAGTAATGGAGGAGGATTCTATCAGGCCAGTGCCTAAGTTACCCCCCACTCTTCTGAACTCCCAGGCAAAGTCCTTAAGGGGGCAATTTCCCTGCTTCATTGTCTTTATTATGGCCTCATTCTCATTCCAGTGGTAGGTGTCTTCGAACCTGGTCCAGAGTAGTTGGACGAATCCATCTGCGTTGCCCAATTTGGCAGCCCCCTCATCATATAGCTGGGCTATCCAGTTGGCAGCATCTCCTTCATTCATCCCTTCCGTGATCGCTGACACTAGGTCATGGTCCAACAGTTACTGGGTTCCATACTGGTCTATGTGCTCCCAAACTCAGCTGAGGAAATATGCCAGCTTCCCTGGGATCCCATCAAAATTCGCTTTAAATCTAGGTGGCTGCACTCTGGCAAGGGGTGCAGGCTGGTCAGCTGGCAAGACTGGTAAAGCAGCCGGTGGTGGGGCAGGGACCTGTTGCTGCACTCCAGCTGGTGGTGGGGCTGCTGCGGGCGGCGGGGCTGCTGCGGGCAATGGGGCTGCTGCTGGTGACGGGGCTGCTGCTGGTGGCTGGACTGGAACTGGTTGTTGGACCAGACCCAGCTGCTGGGCATGTACCAGTGGGGCAATTGGTGTCCACTGATACTGAATCCACCCCTGGCCTGGATAGAACCCCCAGCCTGGAGGGATGGACTTGGCAGGAGGCAGCATAAAGACCGGCTGGCGAGGGGGGGGGTGTGGCTGGACGTGGCAGCATTCTGATCGCAGGGGGCATCTGCTGTCTGTCTTCCACAGCCTGGGCTTGATGTGTTGGCCCCTGTTCTTCCATCATCACTGGCTGAATAGAAGGACATTGTCGCAACACTGTGCCCACTCATTGGCCCTGGATCAGGGAACATGAACAGGGGTTACGTTAAGATCCATCTTGGTGGGCCAGCTTGGGTCCATGGGGCATAGCTCCTTACCTTGAGGTGCTCAAACCTCTCCAGGAGACCTGTCAAAGATGGCTCCATGAGGGCAGCAGCAAGTTCCAGTCTCGAAAATTGTTGGATCCCAAAGATCTCGCTTCTATCCATTTGGGACCGTGAGTCGATCTCACCGGGCTGGATTCTGGCTGGTACTTGGGCAGTCTTGTCTCGGATCCCATCTCTGGAATTGGATCAGACTGACAGTTTCCTGGACTCCAGCTCTTTAGGCTGAGCGCCCAGCTTTTGCTCCGCTTCTGTGGCTTCAATGGCTTGGACAGCTTCTTCAGAGGGAGAGTACTGGGTCTCAACAAGTACGCCCGTATCTATTCCCATGGCTCCTTCTTCGATAGCCTCTTTCTCTTCCATCTTCCCTGAGACTTCATGCTGCCTGGTAGGCAGGTTGTGCCATCTATAAAACATCTTACATAGATTTTCTTTGTACATTGTGGCCAGTGTTATTTTTTTGTTTCTCTCCCATAGGGTGTCCCAATCATCCAAATTAATTCCATAACCAAAATTTTTTGCCCATAGCAACATTGTTTCTTTTACTTGCTCTTCCACCAGCTTCACATCCAAAAATTCCCAATCTGGGAGGCCCCCTCTTTCTTTAGCGTCTTGCAATAACTTTATTTTAATCCTAGCTTTTTTCTTTTGCCAAATAAACTTTAATATTATTTTATTTAGTTCGTCAAAAAATTTATTGTCTAATTTAACAAATACATATTGAAAAAGGGAAAGTAGCTTTGGAAGGACATTCATCTTTATGACAGTGATCCTACCCATCAAAGATACCCTTAAGTTACCCATCTTTCCAAGTCTTCTGATATATGCTTAGTTAGTGTAGTATAGTTGTCTTCTTTTATTGTTATGCATCTTGCAGATATTTGTATCCTTAAATATCTTATTTTATTAACTATCTGGATACCATTATGTTGGTCAATGATGCTTTTTGCTTGTTTGTCATATTTTTGGTAATTATTTTGGTCTTTTATTTATTTTTAATCCTGCAACATCTCCCTATTCTAAAATTTCCATAAGTTTTGGTCCCGATTGTTGAGGTTCTTCCAAAATAAACACTAAGTCATCGGCAAAAGCTCATAATTTAAAATTTTCTTTCTTTATTTCTAGGCTCTTTATTGATGTTTCTTTTCTAATAATCCTTGTTAGCACTTCTAATGTTAAAATAAACAAAAGTGGCGATAATGGGCATCCTTGCCTAGTACCTTTTTGTATTTTGAATTTTTCTGTCGTCTCCCCATTTATTATTATTTTAGCTTCTTGTTGATTGTATATTGCCGATATGACATTTATAAATTTCTAACCAAAATCCATATCTGGTGTAGAATAAACTCCCATTTGACATTATCAAAGCCTTCTGTGCATCTAGAAACAACAAGGCTACTTGCTCTCCACTATGCTCTTCATAGAACTGTAAGGTATTTAATATTACTCTGATGTTGTTTTTGAGCTGTCTCCTCAGTCGAAAGCCATTCTGATCAGTATGTATAAAATCATTCAAAAAAGTTTTCAGACAGTCTGTCATTACTGAAATAAAAATCTTGTAATCTGTGTTTAATAGTGATATTGGTCTATAATTTTGAATGAGTGTTTGATCCGAATTTCCCTTGGGAATAAGTGTAATTGTTGTTTCTTTCCAAGTTTGTAGTACCTTTGCCTCTTCCAGAACTGTATTATATACTTCTAACAATACATTTCCTAAAACTTCTTTAGGAAGTTTTTATAAAGTCTTTATAAAGCTCCGGTGGGAGATCATCTGGACCTGGTGCTTTATTACTTTTTATTTATCGCCAAAATTACTTCTGATAATCTTATTTCTTTGTTTAATATATTTCTCATTTCTTCCATTATTTTCTGTAAATCTGCTTTTTTAAAACATTGTTTCACTTTGTCCTCTATGGTGTGGCTCTCTTCATTATATAATTTCTCATAAAATCTCTGAATTATCTTTTTTTGCTTCTCTTCCCGATAACATATCTTCCCTCTTTCGTACTGTAGTTTGGCAATCCAGGTTTTTTTCCTCTGTTTTCTCAACTTGTAGGCTAACCATTTTCCAGGTTTGTTGGCATTTTCGAAGAAATTTTGTTTTATCTTTTTCAATTGTTGTGCCAGTTCTTCTATTCTAGTATATTGATTTTTGTTTAATTGCATTCATTTGTTGTTTAAGATTTCTGTTTCGTGGCTCTCCCTGTAGACCAGCTTCCAATCTTTTATATTCTTCCTCTAGACCTCTCTTTCATTGCTTCTTTTCCTTGTTCTTTTTTGCCATGTAAACTATGGTTACACTTCTCATACAGGCCTTCACCATGTAGATTCTTAAAAAAAATTTCCTGGCTCCCATTTGGTGCATATATTTCACCACTATTAATATTTTCCTACCATTTATTTCTATCTGTACTATTAAAGTTCTACCTTCTTTATCTTTATAGATTTGGTTAGCCGGGAGCCACTCTTTTATGTACAATGCTACCCCTCTCTTTTTTTGTTGGTCTAATGAAGTAAATACTTTCCCTAATTTTTTTAATTCCAATAGATGTTTCTGTGTTTCTTTAATATGTACTTCCTGCAGAGCTATTATGTCTACGTTCTGATTCTTAAATTTGCTAAACATTTTCTGCCTTTTAGCAGGTGAGTTTAGTCTGTTTATGTTTACCATTAAGATCCTACATCCTTCTCTCCAATCCTTACCTAAGTTTGTATCTTGTGCTCCTTGTTGTTCTAAACTCGATTGTTTCCTTATCCCTTCCATCATTTCCTTCTGTATATTCCTTCCTTTCATTTTGTTTCTCTTTAATATCTAGTGAACTTCCTTCCTTATCTCTCCTTTCTCCTTCATTTACCTCTACTTTATCTCTTTCTTCTAGCTCTATTTCTTCTTCACTAGTAAAGTGGTGGTTATGGAATTCCTCTGCTCAATCGAATCGAATCTATACCTTTTGTCTTTCCAAATGGCCATAATACCTTCCGGTGTCAGCCATCTAAAATTTACATTATATTTAACTAATTTTGTTGTTAAGAAGTGATACGGTCTTCTCAGGTCTCTTATTCTCTTTGGAATTTATTTAGGCACTGTCATCTGTTTTCCTCTATATTCAATTGGGTCTTCTCTGGTTCTATGTAATATCTCATCCCTTATTGACTTTTTAATGAATTTAACATGAACTTCTCTCGGTAGGTTGTATTTTCTCACATAATTAGTCTGTACCCTGTATGTTTCATCTATTTCTGATAAGATTTCCTCTTTTTGGGTTCCAAGTGCTTTCACATTCAGGTCGGCCATCGAGCCCAAAAGGCCCTCCCCCTTCTCTTCCCTCACATTTTGGAAACATAGATAATGAGTTGCCTTTTCTACTTCTAGAAAAATCATGGTAGTTTCCAGCTCTTTATTTGCCTGCATTAATTTTACATTTAACTCATCAATCCTCTTTTCTTCCTTATCCATTCTTGATTCCATTTCTATTAATTTTTGTTTGTTTTTCACTATCTGTTGCTGGAATACCTCAAATTTTCCATCCATTGTCTGTATTTTTTCTTTAATTTCATCTATGTCATGCCTCACCACTCCTATATCTTTTTTCATCTCCTTGTGATTTTTACTCATCAATTCCTGCATATTTAACAACAAAGTCTGCAAATCTTTGAAGGAATTGGATCTCTCCCTTTGTAACATATTCTCGATGGATTTTTGTGTAAATGGTCTGGAAGAGATTTTTGAAGTCTGTGCAATTGCTTTCCTCCCTGCCCCTACTTTTTCTAAATTAGAGATACTTGTCATCCTTAGTAATCCGCTCACAAT
>JAOYMU010000302.1:44135138-44147154 GCA_025802295.1 Psammodynastes pulverulentus | reverse complement strand
ATTGGACCTGGTCTAATGGGGTGGGGGTGGGGGAGAGAATATTTACTTTAATTATGTGGATTTGTGAGGGAATTAGCCAGATCTGGTTTTGCCCTCTGTGTTAAAATGGTGTACTCAATAAAGTTTTGCATTTAGGAGATTGGATCGACTCGGTCATGCTTGCTTTGATTGGGTTCATCAGTCAGAACATTAGCATTAAACCCAATCTACCAAAATTAAAAATGACAAAGAACTCCTGGGCTCCTGCAGCCTGTCCAGCTACCTCCAGAAGAGCTGTGAAGATCCAGGAGAAGATATCCGGGGTGGAATGTAAAGGAGTGCAGATGACCAAACCCAGGACAGCACCAGAGAAAGAGGCCCTGGTTGCAGGCCAGGTGGATTTTGGTACATAGACGGTGGTGACCTGTTCAAAGGGATGAGCAGAGAAAACCAAATAGCTGCCAGCGTGGGAGGAGGCCATGGCAGCAGGGGGACTCCATCAGGTGAGCAAGGAGCTGTGGTGGGATGGGGTGCCAAAGGTGTCTGAAGCTGAGTTCCCTTTGTTTTCCCTTGGAGTGGCATTCACCAGAATCACAAGATGGAGAGAGAAAAGAGCAGAAGAGTGAGAAGAACCAGTTGAGTGGAGGTACCTGGCAGCCTGCTGCAACCCATTGGTTGAACAGCTGAGAGAATGAAGTTGTGGGGAGCAGAACCAGTGTGGCAGATAGCCTGTTTCCAAAGCAGGATGCAGTCAACCCTCAGCAACTGTCCCACCTGCGTTGCCTCAACCCTGGCTGAGGGGGAGGGAGCTGCAGCCTTGGGAGCGGCCAGCCCTCCATGGACTATCCCCCAGCTGGGCCCAGCTCCAGGGCAAGGCGCTGCTGGACCCCAAGCATCCTAATTGCACGGGATTGCCAGGCAGCCCCAAGCACAACTGGCGGCAGTGGGTGCACAACCCTGGCCCTTTCCCTATGGGGCAGGATGGCTTCAGGGATAATGGGGTGCCCCAGGCTCTATCGATCCCCCGCCAATCAAGGCGTCATTCAATGGGAGTCTGGAGAAGTTGGCATTCTTCCTGAATCAGGTGTGTGCTCATCTGGATCGATATGGGCCAGCCTACTTCGATGATGTGGCTTGGGTAAACACCATCATAGTGAACTTAAGAGAGAGAGGCAATGAAATGGTTGACAGGCATCCATGACGAAGGGCTCCTGAGTTGGGGGACCCTGTTGCCTTCTTGGAAGAGCTAAGAGCCCAATTCGTAAACACTATGCTAGTCCCGTGGGCATGTGCCATCACGCAAGGGAGCAGACCGGTGGCAGAATACATTCATGAATTCCAAAGGCTGATGGGGAGGCTGAGGCAGAGTGGCTCCTGGTGCACTATTTCTGAGACGGCCTGAATCAGGAGTTATATCACATGAGTCTATCTCGAGGAATACACAAGGGGATCCATGACTGGTACCAGCTGGCAACAAACATGGAGGTGGACCTAATGGAATACAAATGGCATGGAGGAACAGAAGGCCAGCTGAAGAGGAGCCAGGAGAAGTGCCCACTGAGACAGAGAAATCCCACTAAGAGGGCTCCTGTCCCTCCTGAAGCCCCAAGGTGTGGACCCAGCTTATGCTTCCAATGTGCCAAGCAGTCCATAGAGCTGCAGCCTGCAGTGCACTAGCACCCATTTTGACCCTGAAGGCCCTGAACCCAATGAAACCAAGGAAGCTGTCCAAATAGGGGAAGGAGAAGTTGTGAGTGGTATGCCAGGCTGTAGAGTTCTCCCCCCCAGCAGTGAAGGGGAGGTAACTCTGACTGAGGAGGATCCCCACTTGATCCTCAATAAGAGCAACAATGAGGAGAAAGATGACCCAATGGTGAGACCATCACCCTCCTGTCAGCCCAAGTGGAGGTCATAGTACCCCATTCAGGGGCAAAGGGGGTCATAAAAGCCCTAATAGACTCAGGGTGCATCTGATGCTTAGTCAACCTGCAGACAGTGAAGAAGTTGGGATTGTGAATGAAAAAGCTACGTCAACCTGTGAAATTTGAGCAGGTTGAATGGCTCCATTGTAGAGGGCTTGCTCACCTCCTACCTAACAGAACTGGTGCACCTAAAGCTAGGAACCCATGAAGAGACCACTTGGTTCATGATTGCCCCAAAGATGGCAGAAGCTATGATATTGGGATTAGCTGGGCTTACCAAGTGGAAACCCATTGTGCATTGGGGAAAGGGACAGAGACATGTACCAAATATGGGGAAGGGCCACAACCCCCCCCAAAAGAAGCGGGGTGAGTCAAACCAGCAGAGGGAAGACGGGAGGACTTGTGGCATCCAAACTGGCACCAACAGTGCAAACCATCCCCAAGGAATAGCAGGACTTAGCAGAGGCATTCAGTGAAAAGGAATGAAATGTCCTACCCCCCCCTCCCATCGTCCCACAGACTGTGCAACTGAGATCCTGCTGGGGGCAAAACTACTGAAGTCCAAGATGTACTCAATGACGGAAGGAGATGGGGGAGTTGAGAGACTATGTTGATAAAAACCTGGTCAGGGGCTTCATTCAGCCCGCAAAATCCTGAGTAGCATACCTGTGCTGTTCAAGGAGAAAAAATATGGATCACTGAGATTATGCGTAGATTTTAGGGGGATAAATGGTGTGCGTGTGGAAAACACGTACCCCCTCCCCCTCATGAAAGTTATGCTGGGACATTTAGCCAAATGGGAGGTGTTCACCAAACTGGACCTCAGGCAGGTGTACTACTAAGTGAGAATCAAAAAAGGCAATGAATGGAAGACCACCTTCAATTGCCCGTTAGGTTTCTACCAATTTAGGATAATGCTCTTTGGATTACAGACGTGTTTATGCAACTAATAAATGAAGTGCTGCAGAAACTCCTATACAAGGGGTTCCTGGTGTATTTAGATGACATGCTCATCTATTCTGAGATGATGGAGGAACATGTGAAACTAGTGCGCAAAGAAGACATCAACCACTGAGGGAGCCACCGGGGCTAGTTCAGAGATTGTCTGTGGGACCCTCTGCTACCCCTCGGTAGCTGTGGTGGCTGTGGAGGCCGAGCATCAGCAGAGTGCCCAGCCCAAAGAGCTTTTATTTGGCAGATTGTGCAGATGAATCCTTTTGAATCAGGCGAAGCTGCAGAATCCCACCAACCCAAGAGTTGATTGTTGGACCGATGCTCCAGGAACCCCAAATCACATCAGGCTGGGCCGAGCGCACCAAAGTTTTTGAGTGGAGAGCAATGAGGCCCCTTGAGCTCAGGGAGTCCAGGGAGTGGGGCCTTCTGCTGCCAATCACTAGTGGGCCTCCTGGAGAGATTCAATCAGCTCAGTATGGACACCATTGCTCAACCCACCTTCACCTTCCTGGGCCAAGGGAATATAACTGTCCAAAGTGAAGTGTTTACCTCAATCCATCGCGCCTGAATCTTCCTCACTGGATGACAGCTCAACCAGGTATAGTCGCCAGCCAGCAGCTGGGGCCTCTGGGTCATTCCAGCCCAGGGATGCAGAGGCAAACCATAGGATAGCCAAGGCCGGATAGTCCTCCTCGCCAGCCACCCCTCTGACTGCCCCCAGCAGATCAAATCTCCCCTGGATGGGCATTCTACCCTGGGCAGGGCTGAGGCCAATGGATGCCGGCCCTGGCTCCCCAGCTGGCCCCAGCTCTACCAGCTGCCTCTTCCCCACAGTTCAGAGCTATGTTCAAACCACTTTCAACTGTCCTTTTAGGCAGCTTCTAGTTCAAAGTCATGCCATTCGGACTATAGGGAGCCCCTGCTGTCTTCATGCAGCTAATCAATGAGGTGCTGCATGAGCATTTGTACAAGGGGGTCCTAGTTTACCTAAATGACATTCTCATATTCAGCACGACGCTAGAAGAACACATTAAGCAGGTTCTGAAAAAAACTCCTGGCTGCAAAACTCTATGCAAAGCTGTCAAAATGTGAGTTTCACAAGACTTCCCTGAACTACCTGGGCTACCGAGTGTCAAATCAGGGAGTTGAGATGGATCCAGGAAAAGTAAAAGCAGTGCTGGACTGGCAACCCCCAGAGCTTTCTGGAGTTTGCAAACTTTTACAGACAGTTTATTCCAGCATTTGCAGAAGTAGCCCTACCCCTCATGGAGATGCTGAAAATGGGAGGGCTGAAGCCATGACCGAGCCAATCACTGGCTTGGTCACTGGACTGCCAGAGTGTTCAAAAAAATTAAAACTCTTCGCAGAATAACCCATTCTTTAGCACCCCAACCCTGGACAGCAGTTTGTCATCGAAGCCGATGCTAGCAACATGGACATGGCAGCAGTGCTCCTGCAAAAGAACCCCCAGGATCAACTCCAACCCTGCACTTATGTATCCAAAAAGCTCACGGACACTCAAAGACAGTGGGCAGGATGGGAGAAGGAAGCCTATGCCGTCAGATGGGTCCTCCACTCATGGTGGTACTTCCTGGAGGGAAGTAAGGTGTCTTTTGAGGATTGGACTTCATAAGAACCTCAAGGAGCTAAAGACCCCCCTGAAAACTCTCTCCCAAGCAAGTCTGCTGGGTGCAATACTTTAAGCAGTTCAACTTTGAACTAAAATACATCCCAGAGGGGAAAAACCTGCTTGTGGATGCTTTGTCAAGAAAACCAGTTTAATGGTGAGAGATTGTGCACACAATCATTCCCCCCTCCCAGCAGGTAGCCCAAGTCACCATCAGGGGTCAAACTAAATGTCAGGGTGACCCCAGAGGGAATCAAATGACAGTCCATTTTGTTTGTAACTTATTCAGGGACTGAAGATATTTAGGATCAGGATTTAATAGAAATATACCTCGCATCCTTAATTTCAGAGAAAGAGATTCTATGTATAGCAAAAAGAATATTTTGCAGTGTTTCTTGTAGTTACTTCACTGTACAGTATTTTAGAGGTGCTACTGAAGATGACCTGATCTGTATGTAGCCCTGAAATGATGTCACCAAGTCTTAAAATTCTCGAAAACCCTGAAGACAGATTCTAAAACCAGTTCTAGAAACAATCAGTTGGCTAGACTGAGGAAAATAAGATTGCACAAGTTTCATATTTGTACCCAAAGTATTTTTCTTAGTGACTAGTTTCTTGAATCATTCCTGGAAGCAAGGTGTCAGTTAGTGCAGATCAAAAAGGAGAGATGTTATATGGGCATACCAAGGGATGCTCATCACCAGCCACATCACTGCATTCTGGAACAGTAAAAGTTTCCAGATCATCTTTAAGGCAGCCCTATGTAAAGTACATTGCAGTAGTCAAGCCACAAGGTGACCAGGACATGAATGACTCTCTCAAAGCATCCCAATCTAGGAAAGCGTGCAACTAGTGCATCTGATGAAACTGGCCAAAGATCTTCTAGGCCATAGTTGCCACTTACTCATAAATGAAAAGCTGTAAATCCAGGAAGACCCCCAATTGCACACTTGAATGGGGAAATGCAGCCCCATCCAAAGTTGAAGTTGAATATCCCCGAATACTGGTCCAAATACCCACAATCACTTGATCTTGATAGGATTGAGTAGGAGATGGTTCTTCCCCATCAAACACACAACCTCCAGGCACTGGGACAGACCATCAACAGTTTCACTTGGTCAGGGTCAAAAGATATAATTGGATATCATCAGGATAAAGATGATATCACACTTCAAAGCACATAATGATCTTGTCCAGCGGCTTCATGTAAATGTTGAAAAGGAGGGGGCCTAGGGGCCAATCACCTTTTTTCAATACCCAGAAGGGCCTAGATTCAGGAACAAGTAGATGAAGAGAGACCCTATTTATTTCTTCAGGAGTTACTGGATCAAACTCATCCCAGATCATACCCCTAGACCATGGCATGTCGGCATTTTAGCCTGCTCTGGCCAGTCAGAATCCAATCTGAGTCCAGTTTTATCCACCACAGTCTGAATAATCTCACAATGGCCTGGCAGATGTTCCAGTATCCTCCCTATCCAATAGGAACCTGATCATCCTAACTAGGGCTACAAACAGCTATCATTGCTATAAGGACAGAAGAAATATGTTTTGCTGCCCTTATTGTCATGAGGTGTTCTTTAATATGGTCCAGTTAGATTCGCGCTGAGTCTTTCTTCAATAGTACTTCATGAATCTCTTCTAGTATTCCATCTTCTGGAGCAGGAGCATGTGCTCAGGGTGCACTCTCAAATCGGCACACAAGGAGAGGTTACATAGGATCAATAAGGTCCAAAGTTGCAGCTACTCATCATTCCAGACAGCAACTAAGGCTGTGACCAACCCATCCACCAGTTCCTCAGGGAAAACCCCCAGCTCTCTCTGGAATGCCACTGTGTCCATCAATCCTCTGGGGTAAACCAATCAAACAGGCCCTCTCTCTCTGCAGGGCGGGGTATGAGTTGAAAGCCTTGGTTAGATTTCTACTGAAGTATTTGGGCAAATTCTGGGAAATATAGTTTAAAAAGACATTAACCCATTTGAAAATGTCAGGAGACTTTCAAAATAAAACCCATGACTTAATACGATATAAAAATAGAAAATATTTTTAAAATGACAATCTTTTCACCAAAATAATTGGTTATTTTTTGTACCTACAGAACAATTGATGTCTTAAGTTTATGATTTCTAAGTAACGCTTAGGTATGAAGAAATTCCAAAATTGTATTTGGCACTGTATACATGTTTTCACCAAGCCAGCTAAATAAACTTTGGAAGTTAGTGCTCTTAGATTAAATTAAACCAAATATTTCTGCCCACCAATGATTTAGTATCTACCTGTCTTTAGAGCCTCTGTGGTCCCACAGCCCATGCAAAATCATACTGACCCAATGAGGAGCAAACTCCCTCTCCCCAGTTATAAAAGTATGGTTTTCCCAAACTGACTGCTGGAAAGCACTTTCAGAAGGAACAGTTATGGGATATCTGTTCAAAGTGACCTAATGTTTGTTTGATAAATATACTGATATCTATATACTACCAAAACTTGTTTCTGTAATCTTTAATTAGGCAATATAGTTTAACTTGGGCTACTTGCAATGCAGATACCATCTCTGAATATGTCCCAGAATTTTTAAGAACTTTTCATAATTTTACAACTATAGAATTAAACATGAATCAATTGTAAGAAATTTTGCCACTCTTTTGGAGAAGTTATGGTTGTAGTCCAATAATAAACAAATAACATCATCCTCAGAACAAATGAAACTTTTGAGCAATTCACTTATAAAGTTAGATTGTGACTTGCTGTAGAAAGGACACTATAAGAACATGTAGGCCAGAGCTGGAGTTTCAAACTTTTTGAAAACGCAGCTTTAGATGTTAGATATTTAAAAAAAGAATCCCAAAATTCCTTATCAAAAGACAAATTTCTAAGTGACAGGCTCTAGTCAGGTGCGTTCAAGTAATTTTTGGGGGGAGGAGGGTGCTTTTGTCTTTCATGGAAGCTAAAGTTCTCAGGGAACTCTGGGATTCTGCAGAATAGTTTGAAAAGCTCTGTGCTGGAGTCTTGGGCTCCTCCAAAACTGCAGTGGGCAAGACAGTAAAGTGGGCCAAAGACAGAGTTCTACAATGGTTTGGACAGGGATAGGACATTTACTGGTATGAAAAGTTCTCTGCTGATATTCCACCACTAAAGTTGTCCTTTAGTCTAGAAAAGGGTATATTCTGATTTTGTAAATACAGATGTTAGCAGTAATTTTATGGTAAAGTACTTCAAAGTGGGAAAAATCAATACAAGCAAAAACTGATTGTTTCTTCTATTTTAACAAGTTCATAATCACAATCCAGTTTAATGAGATTTTTCCCTTCAAAACTGTTTTATGAATAAAAATGGTAGAAGTGAAAGACCAGAGGTGGTATTCAGCAGGTTCCGACCAGTTCTGGAGAACCGATAGCAAAAATTTTGAGCGGAGAACCAGTAGTAACCTTCCCCCTGGAGTGGGGCGGGAATGGAGATTTTACAGTATCCTTCCCCTGGAGTGGGGTGGCAATGGAGATTTTATAGTTCCTCTGCCATGTCCACCAAGCCAAGCCACACCCACCAAGCCACACCCACAGAACTGGTCATAAATTTTTTTGAATCCCATCACTGTGAAACACTTTATTTTTTCAGGATAACCTGATGAATACTGAAAATAGCTGGTCCTAAAAGACAGCCAATATTAAACATCACAAGGATTAAAGTGAGAATCTAAAATGTTATTTAAGTTGAATCTGGAAGATCAATATGTTAAAAGTTTGTATGGTAAAAAGAGCAAAAATATTTGGTTACAGCATAATTCTAGACCAATAGGAGAATATATGGACCAGTGGTTTAACATTTACTTTGAATTACACTTAAAAGAAAACTTTTATAAAATTATGTACCGCTGGTATTTGACTCCATATTAGACTGAGAAAGATATATAGAGGGATTTCCAACAAGTGTTGGAAATGCAATCAAAATCCATTTTATCATATGTAGTGATCTTGTAAGTATACTAAATCACATTGGATAAATATAATAATGACAATACAGAAATGCTTAAAACACAAATATTAATGAAACCCGAAGTTTTTCTTCTCGGTATCACGGACAAACCAATCAAAAAACAGTTTGGGACATTATTTCTTTACATGGTGTCCACTCTGAGGCTTGTTTATGCTAAGCACTGGAAGGAAAGGGGGTTTACTGTCAAAGAGAGGTTTTTAAAACTGAGCAGAGATGGCAAAATTAACTGCTTTGATTAGAGACAATAGATTAGACAAGTTTATAAGAGACTGGAAGCCATTCGGGGTTCTACACATTAATAGATGGTCAACAGAGGAATTTGAACATTAGCTTTATCTTTGGGGTTAACTGTTGACCCCATATATTTATGTCTTCAGAACAGATGTTGGTTTATTTGATATTAGGTGAATTGATTTCCATATCAGGGAAATCTGCTTATGGAATATAGCATTTTTGTTAAATATAGATGGGAAAGTTTATAACTATTTGTAGACCTATGTAAGAGAAACTAATGTTTTTTGATGCATCTTTCAGTTTTTTAATGCATCTTTCAGCATTCAACCAGGGTGGATTTTTTTAAATGTTTAATATTAGATGTATTTGGTTTTTTTCTTTTTTTTGTACACGTGATTTTTTTTTTTTGCTATTGTTGGTGTCAGATGTTTGTTAGTTTGTTTTTTCTTTCCTTTCCTTTTCTTTGGTTTGTATTTATATTTGGAGATAAAGAATAAATAAATTAATTAAAGAAAGGATTAAAGTAAGAATTTCTCTCCTGATTCTAATAAGAAAAAGGACAAAATGGACAAATTCAAAGACAGAAAGCCAATCTATTTTTACTTGCACTGCTTTATTTCACAATCTCTTTTCATCCCATTTAATTTACATGTTGCATTCACCCTTCAAACATTCTGACAATATATGTAAAAGTATCTCTACACACAATCATTCTCCTTTACTGAAATATATATATTTTTTCAAAGTATGCGGCCCGACTATTTGAATCTTGGCTATTCAAAGAAGCTGCCTGGGTAGTAGGTTTTTTAAACTTCTAAATGCACTACAGTCATGTCCCCAGTTAAAACAACATTCCCGGCAACTCCACTGCTGGGCAAAGGCAGCCAAAGGAGCACTGTACAAAAAAAGAAAATGCTCACTGAATTGTACACATTGAGCTCCGGGGAGAGTTAACGGTTCTTGTTGCAGGCTCCTGGCTATAGTTTACAATATCCGCCTTCACTACATTCTGTCAAAAGAGAAGAAAAGAAAAACAGAAGAGGTTATAGCAACTGAATCCAAAGGAAGGGGGGACTGTTTCAAAGTGCTAATAAAACATTTCACAATAAAGATCATGCTATGATATGTAGAACATTGAAACAAATCAGACATGCTGCAGTACTTTTCTCTCAGAAAACATGCATAAAACATGCACTTTAACACAGGACAAAGTAAGAACATCTTGAATGCTTTTATACATAAGCAATAGTGACAGTATGTACTAATTCTAAGCCTTGGCTTCTTTATTCCAATTAAGAGGTTCTAGCCCATAAAATTTGTCAGTTTCTCAAGCATTTTTTCTTTACACTATTCATGAGGAAGTATGAGAAATAAACAGGGTGAACTAGAGTTTCAAATACAAGAGGGCAGATATGATATCGTTGCTACTATGGAAATTTGGTGGGATGAAACCCATGAATGGAATATATAGCTAGAGGGATTTAAATTATTTAAAAAAAACAGAGGAGGTGAAATTGTACCATATATAAGAAATAATTATATCTCTACAGAAATATGACAGAACAATGATGAAAACTATCTTAAATGCATTTGGGTCAATATAAAAGGGAAAAAATTACATTGCTATAGGTGTATACTACAGGCCACCCAACCAACCAGAGAAAATAGATGAATTCTTTGCTAATCAGTTAACTAAGTATGTAGGAAGCACATCACAATAGTAATGGGGGACTTTAACTATCCTGACAACAATTAGGAAACAAACCCTGCACCAAATGGAAGATCAAACAGGTTCTTGACAAATCTAGCAGACAACTTTGTCTCACAAAAAGTAGAGAAGAGAATTAGGGAGTTAATCATATTGGACTTAATTCTCACTAACAGAGATGCAATGATAGAAGGTGTTGAAGTTACAGGAATCTTGGTAGGTAGTAATGCAATATTGGAATTCAACACAAGCAATAGGACAAAGTCTTGGACTTTAAGAAAGCTGATTTCAATAAGAGAGAGCTTGGAAAGGATTCCATGGATGAGAATCCTCAAGGGGAAAACAACTGAAGAAGTTTGGGAAATTTTGAAAAGTGAGATTATGGAAGCCCAATCTAGCACAATTCCAATGAAGAAGAAAAATAACAATTCTCAAAAGAAATCAGCATGGCTGAATAAAGAACGCTCTGATAAATTGAAAGACAAAAAAGACAGATATAAAAAGTGGAAAGAAGGGCACATAACTAAGGCCCATAACACACATATCAGCATATGGCTTGAGTCTGCAAAGATGAAGTCAGGAAAGCTAAGGCTCAAAATGAACAAGCGTATTTTTTACTTTTGTGACAAAAGTAAAAAATAACCAAAAAAAGCTTCTTTCAATGTGTAAAAAAGAAAGAAGTCAAGGAAACAATTGGTCCATTCATGGTAGAAAAATGGCAAGAAGGTGAAGAGCATCAGGGAGAAAACAAAACTGCTTAATTCGTTTTTTGCATCTGTCTTTACACAACAGGAAAAAATAGTCCAACCTATCAAAACAGTACCATAAAAAACAGATTAGGAATACAAGTGAAAATAGGCAAGGAAATTGTAAGTAATTTTCCACCTTAGACAAGTTCAAATCACCAGGACCAGATGGATTACACCACAAGATTCTGTAGAAACTGTCAAGGTGATCTCAGATTCACTGAACCATATCTTTCAAAGATCCTGGAGTGCCAGAGGACTGCAAAAGGGCTGATATAGTTCCATCTTCCCCCCCCCAAAAAAAATCCAGACTTTCGGTTGTGACCCCATCGCTGTCGGATCGGAGTCTGCAATCATGCGCAACTTTGATGCGAGATCAGCCCACTGGACTGGAGCCACCCTGGAGGGGTGGTGAAGAAGAGGAGACCACCGGACAGGTAGAGGGGAATCGCAATTTCCCCTCCTTGACACAGAAACTCCTCATCCAAAGGCAAGCAGGAGGAATAGCCAAAATGGC
This sequence comes from Psammodynastes pulverulentus, assembly GCA_025802295.1. Taxonomy (NCBI): domain Eukaryota; kingdom Metazoa; phylum Chordata; class Lepidosauria; order Squamata; family Psammodynastidae; genus Psammodynastes; species Psammodynastes pulverulentus. Next base: position 44,135,476 of record JAOYMU010000302.1, on the reverse strand, counting down.
TGCCATGAAAACGGGAGCAACCGGAACTAAGACTGTGCAGGAGTGAAGGAAGGAGCGAACAATGTGTGAGCTGGGTGACAATTCTGCAGAAATACCAAGGAAATCCCCGGGAAAAATAACAACGGGAAAGGAGCCCTATAAAGAGTGGAACTGGCGGCGAATTTGACATTTGAAGGGAAAGTTAAAAACTAGACTTTTAATTTGAAAGGCGAAGACTGGGTTAGTTAGTTAGTTAGTTCACTTTATTGTCATTGTACCTCATACAACGAAATTAAATATCTTCTTCAGTGTACATGAATATAAAATAAAATACAAACACAAACACACATCCTTCACAT
>JAOYMU010000302.1:44049548-44060031 GCA_025802295.1 Psammodynastes pulverulentus | reverse complement strand
TGTTTGTGTAGTATTATTTTAAGCAGACTGTGTTCTTCTATTGTTGTGACTTAGATGACGTTCAGAGCACATTTTATAACCAATTCATGCAAAACTCCACGTAATCCCAAGGGGTTCACATACTTTTTCTTGCAACTGTAGTCCTCGACATCTGCCTTCATTTTTGGGCACCAAAATTGCCTCACTAAGTGAAGGGTTTTCAGAAACCCAAGATGACCAGCCAACCAGGAGTCGTGACTGTGCTGCAATATTTTCAATCTCAGGCTGGCAGGGACATACAGCTTAGTCCCTTTCCAAACTAACCCAACAAGCAAGATTAGGGTGGGTTGTCCTTTAGCCATGGGTCAGCAGGGAGCAAGGACTTCAGTGCTTCGGTGATTGGGTCTCCCATGGGGCCATCTTGATTCCTGGCTAGGCTTCAGGTAGTGACTTGGGCAACTTGCTGAGACTGGGGCACTACAGCATGTATGACTTCTTCCTGTCAGCTGTTGAACTGAGGTTTTCTTGACAAAACATCAGCCAACTTGTTCTCTCCTGAGATGTGCTTCAGCTCAAAGTTGAAATGTTTAAAGTATTGCACCCAGCGGACTTGCTTAGGGGACAGCTTTATAGGGGTCTTTAGTGCATCTAGGTTTTTATGGTCAGTCCAGATTTCGAAAGGCATTTTATTGCCCTTTAAGAAATGCCTTCAAGAGAGGAGGGCTCATCTGACCACAAAGGCCTCTTTCTCCTATATGGCCCATTGCCTATCGGGATCAGTGAGTTTTTTGGACACATAGGCACAGGGTTGTAGCTGGCCCAGGGAGTTTTCCTGCAGAAACACTGCGGCCACTGTGACATCGTTGGCATCAGCTTGCACAACAAATGGCCATTCGGAATCCGGGTTTCGTAGGATTGCTTTTGGAAAACAGTCCTTTTAACTTTTCAAATACTTGTTGACATTCAAGTGTCCAATTTAGAGATTGATTGGGTTTGGACTTGGGGTCGGCCCCCTTTGTTTTTAATAGTTCAATAAGTGGCAGGGCTATCTCAGTGAATGCAGAAATGAACTGCTGGTAAAAGTTTGCAAACCCCAGGAAGCTTTGAAGTTGTTTCCAAGTTACCAATCCAGTATGGCTTTAACTTTTCCTGGGTTCATTTCAATCCCCTCGTTGGAAGTTCGGTAGCTGAGGTAGCCTAAGGAGGTCTTTGACAATTTGGCATAAAGCTTAGCGTCTAGGAGTTTTTTCAATACTTGTCTCACTAGTTTGATGTGTTCCTCCATTGTCTTGCTGAAGATAAGAATATCAACCAAATAAAGCAGAACTCCCTTATATAGGTGTTCAAGCAGCACATCATTAATGAGTTGCATAAATACCCTGGAACTCCCTGTAGCGCAAATGGCATAACCTTAAATTGGAAGCTGCCTAACAGGCAATTTAAGGCAGTTTTCCATTTGCCACCCTCTTTTATCCGCATGTGGTAAGAGACTTCCTTAAGGTCTAGCTTTGTAAACACTTTTCTCCTCACCAGATGGTTGAGCATACCCTTCATTAGGGGGTAGGTGTTCTCTACTCACATAGCATTTATCCCGTGAAAATCAACAGAGCCTTACCCCCCACATCTTTCTTTTCTTTAAATAATACTGTGACCTTAGATTTTGTGGGCTGGATGAATCCTCTCACTAAGTTTGTATCAATGTACTTCTTCAATTCATCCAATTTCTTTAGGGGTCATCAAATATATTTTCGGCTTTGGTAGTTTCGCCCCTGGTATGAATTCTATTGCACAATCAGTGAGTCATTGGGGAGGAAGTACATTGCACTCATCTTTGCCAAAAAGTCTGTTAAGTCGTGGTATTCTTTGGGTATACATGGTCAACCGAGCAGCACCTCTGTTGTGGAGGCCACTCCCTCTTTCTGGCTGTGATCGCTGGGCTCCAAAGCTGGCGGGTTCTCAGATTGCAGGAGGGGTGGTAGAGGCCTGATGCCTATACTTATCTTACGATAGCCATCTTCCTATGTAATTGTGGGGGCCATTTGTCTAGCCAAGCCAAGCTGAGGATGAGTGCCTTAGTCATTTTTGGAGCGACTACGAATTGTATAATTTCCCAGTGCCACCCCATCTCTAGCCTTACAGGTTCATTGACCAAAGTAGCTGGCTCTCCCCTCATTAGCGAACTATTTACTTGTTCAAAGTGGATAGAGTGGTTCAGTGTTCTTATCTCTAAATTTTGCACAGTCTGAGAGCTGATTAAGCACCGGGTGCAGCTGGTGTCTATTACAGCCTCTAGCTTCCCTTGGGCTCCTGTCTGGGGAACTACTATGTGAGATATTATGGTGAAAGGGCGGATGGCTTCACTTACCATTGGGTCCTCATTGCCACTCCCACTAGAGTCAATAACTTCCAAAGCCGGAGTTCCCCCTTTGCCGGATTGCAAGAGGGGACCTCTACAGCTTGCCTAGCAAACCTCCCCTTGTCTTGCAGCTTTCGGGGAGTTTTCTTTGGCTTAGCTGCAGCTGACTTTCGCATTTGGGGAATAGGGGCCAGTGCAAGGTATTCTGAGGCTCGGTAGCCCTGCTGACCACAACTGAAGTACTTGATTCCAGGGGCTGCCACTGGTTGCATCTCTACCAGAGGCTTGCTGACTGGTCTGCATCCCAACAGCCGCTTAGGGGGTTTCTCTGGCACCGATCTCCAGTGGGGGTGAATTTCTAAATCCATAGTCACCGCCACCCAGTACCAATCTTGGATCCAGTCAGTCATGCCCTGAAGGTGCATGCTTGCCTAAGGTCCTGATCCAGGGTCCTGATCCAGTGGCTGAAGAGTCGCTTAGGCTAATCTCGTAATTTTCCAACCACTCTTCTAAACTCCCACACAAACTCTTGGGGGGACCGATGGCACTGTTTCAGTCCTTTGATTTCTGTCTCAGCTTCCTCCTAGTTCACTGTGTCCTTGAACCGGCTCATAGGGACTGCACAAACTCATCCATATCTTCCAACTCAGGGGCTCCTTCGTCATGGAGTTGAGCAATACAGTCTGCAGCTTCCCCCTCTCATATTATCTGCAATGACCGAAATCATGTCTTGGTCCAACTGATATTGAGCCCCATACCAATCGATGTGAGCACAGATTCGGTTTAGGGAATAGGCCAGCTTTCCTGGGGTGCTGTTAAAGTTTGCCAAGAATTGCAGTGGGGCAGCTGCTGGCAGGGCTGCTGCTGCTGGCGGGATTGGTGGTGGGACGGGAGCCAGCATCTGGTACTGGATCTATCCCTGGCCTGGGTAAAAGGCCCATTCGGGTGGAATTTGACCAGCCAGTGGTAATCCGGGAGGCGCTGGCGGGAGATGATGGGCAGGCCTGGGTAGTCCTCTTATTCCTCCCCTGGTGCCTGGGCTTGAGTGCCCCAGGTGTCCAGGGTGTCACCCGGCCACTGTAACCTGCCAGGCCACAGCTCTGACAGATAGGGTCTGAAGCGGAAAGCTTAGCCTTGGTCTGGCCAATGCCGAGTGGAATGAAGCTGAAGCCCCACTTTGTATTGCTGTGCTTCCTGAGCCCGAAAAGTGGAACATAGGCTGGATTAGAGCCCAACTAAGCTGGATCAGATATAGGGATGTCTGAGCAGTGGGTCCCATACTCAGCTGATTTAATTTCTCGGTAGCCCTGCAAGCGACTGGCTCCATGACAACAGTTGGAACCTCCATTTCCTGGACTCACTAAGTTCCATGGGCCTCGAAGGTCTCCATTCAAAGGCTGCTACTTGCTTGGGTTGTCCCAACCCTCCTTGAGGCTCTCGGGTTATCATCGCAGGCTCCAACTCTAGCTGCGCAGCTGGTTCGGTTGGTTGGGACTGCCATAGGACCACTCCTTGGGTCGGGCATCCCTCTGGAGCTCGGCCTCTGCCGCCTCTGCTTTGGCTACTGGAGTAGCCGATGGACAACAGGACTCCACAAACTTCCTCTGAAGCGATAGCTCCCTAGTGGGTCACCGCTCCCTGCTCCAACTTCCTTGAGTCTTTACATGCCCTGTTAGATTGGGGTGCGCTCAGGGCTCAGGACCTGGGACAGCAGCACAGCTTTGCAAGAAGCCGCTGTTTTCAGATTTAGGTTAATGTCAGTGTTCCAAGTAAACTCTCCAAATGATTCAGAACTCCGAGACAAAATTCATCAAAGTAAGAATTAATTAGAGTAGTCATGTTGGCACATCTGGGGAAAACCTGAATCTGAATTCCCACGTTTTCCCTCCACACTAAAATTCACACCCTGCCCCATTTAGTGACTTCAGATCACATTGGCCAATCAATCTCCTGTCTCAACTGCGGCCAAATTTCAGTCACTCCAGGTGCCAGCGGCTTGTATTTGATTGCTGGCGAAAGAATGTTGTTGTGGCTATACTCCCTTCACTACTCTCCCATCCCATGCTGTGGCAGCCCAGAATCTATCTCAAGATGGATCCGGGGCAGGACAAAAGCAATAACTTGAAAGATGTGGCCAGACATTGGGGAAACAATCTCCTCTAGGACTGACAGGGAGCAACTTTGGGAATTGGGGGAGGGGCCACAAAGGAGTTCAAGGACCCCAAGGTAACAAAGGATTAACCCCTAGAGTGAGAACATAGGGGTCACCTGAGTGCTTGGCTATTTCATGTATGTTACCCTCTTGCCTGGATGCAAGATAGGCAGGCTGGGTGTGTGAATGTGGTCCATTTCCCCAGCTAACCAGTTGGAAAGACCAGCATGTGGGGAGGGGAACTTTATGGGAGGGGTTGCGAACAGTGAGGACTCCCAACGGCACAGAGCTACAACTAAAGTGCCACAGGAGTATTCGACATCAGGGTGGATTTTATTTAAATCAAGCCAATTTAAATCATGATTTATATCATAATTTAAATCACTAGTAAAAAGGCTTGATGCCCGCTAACAGCACTGCCATGATGGATATAAAGGATTTGTTCTTGCTGGTAGTTAGAATCTTTAATATTATTATTTGCAAACAAAATGAAGGTTTCCTATTTAGAATAAGCTGTCAGGTTAGTAAAACAGCAATATCAGAACCGATTTTAGGTTAATTGGTTAATCACACATAGTTGGAGAACTACTCAAATTCTTTAATTAAAACAGTAACATATTACATATCTTGTATTAGTTTAAACATCAATGTTTAGTAACTGAGGTGCATAAACAAAATATCTTTGAAAAAACAAACAAAAGAACTTAAACTGAATGTATCAGCTGGGTCCACATTAAAAAAACTTCAGTCTTCTGCAGCTCACTCATTTTCATCCTCATTCTCGTTTGTTCATAATCTGGAAAAGTAAAACAAGCTTTCCTACTTTATCAGGCCCCAGATGATTTCTCAGTTTAGAGTGAACAAGTCCAAAGGAAGAGAATATTCTTTCAACACTAACAGAAGAGGCCACTGTGGTTAAAAGTGAAATCATTACTTCAACACTTTCTGAATCCAGTTGCTTAAGTGTTTTTTATTTTGAATAAATTTTTATTTATTATACAACCAATCCATCTTTTGTTCAAACAGTGCGTCAACTGAGTGAAACTTTCTTTAAACCTCATCAACAAACTTGTATTTCTTAAATGGTTCCCTTTTAACTCTGGAGTTCAATATAGTTGGCACTAGAGACGGATGATTGCTGGATACTCATGTTATGGATAACTCTTCTTCAGCTCTTAAGGTTTGACCCTGGTACCAGATATTGACGTTTGTGAGAAAATGAGCTGCAAACGGTGCTTGTACCATTCACTTTTTTAAAACTTGTAATTTCTGTTTGTCAGTGTGTTGTTTTGTTTTTAAGGGCTCCTTTAAGTTCCTTCTAAATTTCAACAGCATCAGCAATAAAACAAGTATTTTTCTGGATTTTGTTTAAAGCTCCAGAAACAGGTTTCAGGATGCTCAGCATATGTTCAACATTTCTCTTAAGCCCAGTGATGAGGATTTTGGCTGTGATACTGCATCTATTTTTTCTCATTTGCTCACAAACAGTCATTAGAATAGGCCAGTTTTTTATATATTGTTCAAAACAGTCCACTACAGAGTTCCATCTAACACTTTGTGAGAGCGTTAGCTTGGTTCCACCCATTATCGGAACTGATGCTGATGCTGCAAAATGATTGTCACAGAAGTATTTAGCAATTTCAACAACATTACTCTAATTCTGGGACACAGAAATCTTTGGCTAGGAGGTGCATCAAATGAGCACTACAACCATGTTATTAGCTTGGTAGTTTCTTCATGTTGTTCTAAATTTGTTCTCATTTTGGACCCCTTTGCAGCATTGTCTGTGACCAAATTGCTTACTTAACATTTGAACTTTTTTTTGCATATTAACTTTTGCTGCTACTTCTTCTAAATATGCTGCTGTGTGTGCATTTCCTGAAGTATTGTTTCTGCAATGAATACATTCTCTTCTTCTATTGTTATACAAGTACATACAATAGGATCATTGTGGACATTACTCCACCCATCAAGACTTAGGTTAACCATTTTACCTTCTACACTTGTTGCACATTGCATAATTTCTTTATCATATATTTATCCAGCAGTTTCCCTGCAATATCTAATCTATTTGGTGGACTGTATCTTAGTCTCAGTGACTGAATCATATTAACAAAGTGTGGGTTTTCAAGTGGACGGAAAAAAGAGTTTGTTGCATAAATAAAACCGAGCATTTTTTTTCATCAATTCACTCTTTTTCTAATCTGCTGGTTTTTATCACAAGCTTATCTATGGTGGTGGTTCCAGATAGTTTCTTTCTTTCAGATGATATATTGTGGATATGTGTAAATGATGTGACTGATGCACAATCCTGGAGAGATAACTCTGAAACTATAGAAGAGGATGGCAATTTAGAAAGTGGATAGTTTCCAGAATCTTTTATGTTGATAGTGGTTTCACCTAAACAAAAAAGTCAATGTTGTTATTTTATTATTTAAACCATGTATGCTTATTATGAATTTCTCATGGTATTCACACACAGTACAGCTTAAAAAAGAATCTTTGCATATTTCAACTTATTATTTCTTTTTTGGGGGGGCAACTGTATAAAAATGTAGTGCCATGCAGGTAACAATAGCAGATATATATTATTGCTTTAGCATAACAATACCTTATGGCAATCTAAAACATATGGTGAAATAAAAAGAGTTTACCAACCTGAAGGTCCTGCCTCTTCAAACATGGTCCTTTCATCACAGCACTTCTCATGTTGTTGTTTCATTCAGGCCACCAGACCTTGCATCTCTTTGTTGCACTGCTTGCATTTTGCATGCATACCCACTTTACCCGTAGGTAGAGGAACTTCATTAAAACATTCCCAAACTGGGTTTTTACGGCCTGCTACCATTTTGCTCAAGGAAGGAATAAAGTACTTCAAGTTATGTGCAGAAAGTTCACAAAGTTTATAAGCTGCTTAGAAGTTTTCACTTTCATTTTTGCTGCTTGCCCTTCCTCCTCACACTTACAGCCTGGTACAGATGCATTTCTCTTCAAACAATCATACAGTTTGTAGTGTACATAGATTTGCAAAACAATGGGGTAAAGGAATATTCCTGAACTTTGCTTTATGATTTATCTCATGGTTACTGTGAAATTGTGTGAATGCATCAATGCAGTGCATGTTATCTCTACTTGCAGAGCTTGGATTCATTAAATAACTTTACAAAAAATGTAAATATTGCAGAATATACAACCTCATGCTACATAACTAATCTCCATTTCATGCTGAATAAACTAATGTATCTTAAATCAAAAACTATCTTTAGATAGATTTTTACTCCAAAAGCATGTTATTAAAATAAATGTGATAAAAATAAAAAATCCGGTTTAAATTTTAAAAAATCCTTGTTTTTTTTAAAAACATCAATTTTTATCCATCCTAGTATTCCTCCTTCCATGTACCCACTGAATGATTGAGGTGAGTCAGTATGCTTGGCAGAATGACAACGTTGACAGTACAGGAAGGAGGGAAGTCAGGATTGGGAATAGAAGACCACCTCACAGAGTTTAGAGTGGGAGAACCAACCCAAGTAGTGATGGGTAGGGAAAGAAGCAGGAAACATAGGGCAGGCCTTTACAGGTGAAGATGCTCCTTATACTTAATAACAGTGGTATTGGGGTTCCAAGTTAACACCAGATGCTGAATAGCAGAGACCCTTGGAGGCCCAGGTCTCTGGCTGCTGCTGCTGCTGCTGCTGAACACCACATTTATTAACAAGGGTTCCCTCATTTGTGAGGGAGGAACAAGATAATCTGGTCTGCATCACCAAGACTGGATGACACTAGATGGGAGTATTTCCCACTTGGAGATGTGCCCAGCTGAGTTTAAAGTTTGGTCCTAGTGATGGGGTTTAGGACAACTCACCATGACCAACTCGCTGCAGCCATCTTGCCATGGCCATCTTGCCACAGCCATCTTGCTACCAAATAATCCATGTGGGATAATTCAACTCAATGAATGTTATATGCCACTGTTTCTTCCACATTATTTACTTCTGTCAATGGAAATAATGTCGAAGAAATAGTGGTGGATAATATTTATTGTGTTTAGATATCCCACATGGATTGTCCATGGTGAGTTGTCACATGTTGAGTTGGCTGCGGCGAGATGGCTATGATGAATTGTCCCATTCCGTAACCATTCATTTGTGTATATTTGTATTGACATACAAACATTATTGAAATTATGGCAACTATTGAAATAGTTGTGGTAAACAATGCAAATATGCCATACCATGCTTTATTGATGGTGCTTTTATGTTGTCTAATAACAAGGGTTGTGGTGATAGAAAAGCCAAATTGGAATGTTGGTCAAAATGGGCTTTTCTCACAAAGTATGGAGTCACTAAGATCAGGCTCCTTCATTGGCTACTATGGCAATATACCTCTACCTGGAAGCACCTTCTGTGGCCAGGCAAAACAATGCTTAGAACAATTGGCACACTTACAAATCAGGGAAATCCTATTCAGCAGATACTTGAAACAGAAAAATAAAGCCAACGATGCTGTATTGTTGTTCTGCCAACAATTTTTATTCATTTCAAGGAATAATTTGCAACACCACCCTGGTCACAGATTTCTAATCCAGAATAATGTTATTTCAATGCACTGAAAAAGCTATTTTATTGTAAAATAAATTAGAACAGATTTACATCATGGGCCCAGCTCTCATTGAACATATATGTTGGAATTACGCTATACCATTTAAGAAGGAAGCGGTTTCCTAACTTCATTAGGGAGATGGAGAATACTTCATCATGAACATCCTTTCCAAACAGATTAATTTAAATCGCCCCTCCAAGATGTTTATGAGATTAGCCTTTTCCCTTTCCACCCAGCCCAATCCCTGCGCCTCTCTGCAATCATCGCGGGGCCTCCGAGCAACCGGGGAAGGCCGGGGAGCCCAGGGGGAAGAATCCTGGGAGAGCTCGCCCCTGACTTGCACCACCGCCCAGGAGCTGAGGCCTGCCTTGTTTGGGAAGCCTTCGATAACCCCCTGGGGGCCGGCAGCCTTCCCGCTCTCTGGACTGACCTTGCCGGAGGCGCCATCGCCCAATAGCACGAACTTGAGCTGCCTGTTAGCGCCTTCTTCCTCTGACTCCGAGTCCGACATCGCCCGCCGTCTAGTGCAGGAAGTCGCCTTCAGAGGGGCCCCAAAGACCGCAGCGCCGCCCCCATCGCCATATTGTCCATTCTGTCGCCCAGGAGCCGTTGGACTGTACCAACGCTTCAGCAAGCCGATGGGGCGGGAAGCGGCGCCGCTGCGGAAGAGGAACGGCCACGGAACGTGGAGCCCGGAGAAAGCAGGCTCGGTAGTGAGAAGAAAAATGAACCGCGGCTGCCCGTGATCCCTGCATTGACGTAGTCCCCCCTCTCTACATCGCTGGTTTCGCCCAAAAACAGAACTGAATGCCATACACTGCCACCGAGGGCGCGGGAACGGGTGGTAAAGACACGTCCCTTCATCTGCGCAGCCCACAAACTTTGGGCTGGTCCGTAGGAACCTAATACCTTGAATGCATGTGGTAGAAACCGGCAGCCATAGACATGAATTACAGTATTTCTGCATGTATTTCTGTAAAAAAAAATGATATAGCCGCACATCTCATTGCACCTTAACGCTGGTACACTTGCAACAATTGAGAACCGTTTGTATTATGTAATTAATATTAGTAAGTTCTTGATCATATTGCACAGCTCTCCAGCTCTGAAATAATGGAACTGATCAGCACGAAAGCCCAGCTAGAGGTAATCAGCACCAGGAGGTAGCAGCTAAGGTCTGGGGGACCTTAGAAGGAATCAGTGGTGGTTGGAGACCAGTAGTGATATCCCGTCGACATAGGGTTGCCAGACACGTGGACACCAAAAGGAGGACATAATAAAAGAAAAAAGAGGACAAAGGAGGACATTTTCATAAACATAGACGACAAAAATTAAAAATATAAGATTTGCTTCCCTCCTCCAGGGAATGACCTTTGCAGCAAAGGTCATTCCCT
>JAOYMU010000302.1:43902691-43918022 GCA_025802295.1 Psammodynastes pulverulentus | reverse complement strand
GCATGGCTGGGAGGGGAGGGGCCGGCAAGACACCCCTTGACATGAGTGACATTGAGTTGGCCACGTCCACCCAGTCACATGACTGCCAAGCCATGCCCACCTAGTCACATGGTTGCCAAGCCACGCCCATCCAGTCACATGGCTGCCAAGCCATGCCCACCAAACAAGCCACGCCCACAGAATCGGTAGTAAAAAATTTTGAATTCCACCACTGCTGCAGATGGCTTCCTTGAAGCGGCAGTTGGCTCGCTGGTGGTTCCCACTGCGCCCTCTGCATGATCTGGGTTGCTTTGGGGGTCCTGGTCTTCCTCCCAGCATCTTATGGATGTTTCCCTAGTCTTCTTCACTGGCTTCCGACTTGAATGATTTGTTCCTCTAAGGATATTAGGCTCGGGCGGCCTGCACTTTCCTGGCTCCTTGATTCGGGCAGCTGAGCTATCTGATGCTTCTGCTGCCCTTGCTTCTTTGAGGCCTTCCTTGACCAGGAGCCTCTTTTGCAGCGCCCCATCCCTCATCCCTAGCACAATTTGGTCATGAATCATCTCCTCTGTGTTGCAGAATTTGCAATTCTTTGCCAGTCTTCAGAGGGCTGCGATGTATTTGCTCGCTGTCTCTCCATCCCTTTGGGTCCTTATGTAGACGTCATGGCGATGTACTAGGTAGGATGGTGTGGGGTCAAAATGTTGTCAGGTTTCCGTGCAGTCGTTCCAAATGATTTACGCTCATGAGTCAAACTTCAAAAACTCCAAAACTTTTAATTGGAAAAAACATGTCAGCAAGACTTGTTTGAAGTTGCATCTGACCCACCCAGTGACCCTGTTTTGAGAAGCAATTGCATGTCGGAAGATGAGAGAGATAGAACTTGTCCATGTTTACATTTAATATGATCTCTCTTTATCTTCGTAATTCATCTACTTTGTTCAACTGAATTCCATATTCAGTTAGATGATTCCCAAATGCTCTGCATTCTCTGTTAGGGACACCCAATCTTCCTTTGGGACTGTGTCTCTCTTATATCTATGATTCATAAGGTAAATGCCACTATGTTGTACTGCAATGGCTTGTTCAGCTGAGAGAATCTCTCCTTTAGATCACATCAGCTAGAGAGGTTCCTCAGCAAGAAATGCAGGCTGCCTAATCTAGTCTGCATTCTTCTGCCATTAGGGTAGACCAGTGATCAAATATATGAGAATTTGAGAAAGGGGAACCAGGAAATTATCAAGTTTAAGCTTACAGAAATGTTGGTGCCAAAGTTTGAGGGGGGAAGGGGGCAGGCTCAACCAAACACATTTGCAGACATTGTAATCCCGAGGCTCCAGCTGTTCAGAACACTTTCAAGCCATGTAAGTAAAAAAAATAACTTTTATTCATTTAAATCTTATTTTCCCTTTATTCTTCCACACCCTGAAAACTTTCATTTTCCAAAGACATTATTCATTTGCTTTCTTGATAATGTCTGGCCATGGTAGATAGAAGAGTGTTTTCCATGTAAATTTAGTGATTTGCTATCCTATTCCTTAGCCAGACATTTCTCTGCAATGCACTGAATTTTTCACTCCACATTTCACCTTACAAGAAAGAAAAGGATTGTTTGTTTTCTCATATGTACCATTTCTTTGCAGATGATGATGCTGTCAGGAAACTAGAAATTAGTATGGCATATATCAGACTTTCTCTTTTCTTTTCTTTTCTGTTCTTTTCTTTTCTTTTTCTTTTTCTTTTCTTTTTTCCTTCCTTCCTTCCTTCCTTCCTTTCTTTCTTTCTTTCTTTCTTTCTTTCCCTCTCCATCTCATCTCTCTCTCTCTCTCTCTTTCCAGTAACTTTAGATTTAAAATGGATATAACATAGAGAAGGCAGCTTGATAACAATATTGTTCCTACAATAAAAAAATACAGCCGTTTTTTTTCTTTTTTTACATAACTGTACTGAGGCGGAATTCAGAAAATCCAAATATTCTGACATATTTTCCCTGTTAAGTTACACAATTGTTAGACAATCAGGGTTTATTCTTTGTTTCTGAGAGACAGTTTTTCCACAATTTAATTAAACTAGTCAGTTAGGATCTAATCCACATGGAATTTGTTGAATATGTGAGGCTAAACTAATAAGAGAAATTGAGCCCATGGCATTATTTCAGATGTAGAGGCACCAGTGGGGGAGTTCAAAATTTCATGTTTTGTTAGGTTCAATGTGATGACTCTTTCAACAGCCCTTGGGCATTTTCCTCCTATTTGCTCCCAGAAGCCTCTTACTTACATAAGCAGGAGATTTTTACTTGAGAGCTGTTAACTCTACTTAGAGTCGCATTCTACTGTCGACACTTGATTTGGAATTGATATAGTCAGTTGCTGGATTTTTTTTTATCAGGGAGTTAATTTCTTTGATTATAAATAGAAGAAAAGAAAGATATGTAGATGTACAGCATCCTGAGAATATAAAATTATGGCTGTTCCTTGGATGTTAAGTTACTGAGTACCATTGCATTGATGCTAAACCATTTATTTTCATTTGTTTCTTAGGTTTATGTCTACTTTATATAATCTTTTATGAATGAATAATATTTATGTATTACTCTTTAATCAACATTTCAACTGGCCAGCATTTATTCTGGTATTCTTAGAACCATTGTTTTCAATTTCTTTTCTAATAATTAAAAAAAAAATCTACAGTCATTTCTATGGCATCTTCCTATATTATTCTAGGCAGTTTTTTCTACAATGATCAAATATTAATATTAGGATCATATGCAGCTTTACGCAGATATATTTTGCTCTTTGTTCATCATAACTTGCTTTCCTGGAATGCAGAAGGTTATAGTTCTAAAATTACTTAGATATTTAAAAAAATTGATTCCTGCTAGTCCTTTGTCATGGGACCTAAAATGTTCTTATGTTGTACGGGCCACCTCATTCAGTCTGATTTTCCTTCTCACCATTTGTGGAAGGTTACAAAATGGATTTATCACCAGGTATACATTTGTGAAGAATAAACTTAATTTTTTTTGAAACTTTGACATTACCACTCTATTTGAGTAGGCAAAAATCTGTATTTTAATGTTTGAGTTAGGGAGGAGGAGGGGGAGAGGGAGGAGGAGGGGCTGCTTACGGTTATTTCTAATAAGTTTCATTGATTCATTACAGATGTACATTCTATAGAATAAAGCTGTTAGGTATTCTCCTTATCTCTTTGATTAAACAGATGTCCTTTGGTCTGTAGATGCTAGTTTCTTTTCATTTCTTCCTAATCCTCCAATGCTTTGCTTATATATTTTGTGCATGGAGGAATGTGCTGGGTAGTATCATCTAGATTTCTTCCACCAAAAGAAGACTTCCTCTGATTCATCTCACAGCAGTGACTCATACAAGGTTGAAACACTTTAATCTAAGCCCCACTCTCTTTCTCCCAGCCTAAATTCATGCCAGGCTCTCCAACAACCAACTGAAACAACCTCCTCATTGCATTGTTCATTGATAACTTCACTGTACATATGTACATATGTAGTAATATGAATGCAGTGCAAAAAAAAAAGACTAAGTGGGAAAAATGCTAGAAAGAAAAAAAATGAAGGTTGTTTCAATGTGTCTGCTGCTGCTGCTGCAAAAAAAAAAAAAAAATACAGCACTATAGTATAATGTTCTCTAAATTTACAGTTATCTATTTTTTTGCCTTGTCCACATATATAGTTCCAAGCAACAATTCTCACAAAGTCCATCTGTTGTGTCACCACACAGAGAAATATGAAGAAGCATACATTCACACACACAGGAGAGAAGCAGTGGTAATTCTCTCCATTGAGAATGTGTGTTTGCAGAGGTTTCCTCTGAAAACCAGATTTTTCATCATTTTAGTCCAAATACTTCAAAATGGTGCCAATTGGCCAATCATATTTAGGAAGGAATTTTTACTGGAGGCATGATTTTTCCTAATGAACACTGATGTACCACAGATTAAATTGAAGCTATAAACTATCATCCTAGTTCATATCAGACCAAAGCATTTGTTTGTTAGAATTTGTACAAAAAATAATTTTAAACAGACTCCCTAATAAGCCGATTGACTCATTGAAGTACCAGGTGAAATTCAACTGCCACACATAAAAAAAGAAAGAAAAAAGAAAGGAGCTGTTCTTCAGTAAATCCTCTAAAGAATGGTGAAATGTCATTTTCAGGTATATTGTACACTGCCAAATTTCATGCCATTTTATAATGCATTAGTTTAAATTCCATTGCTTACTAAATGATTAATGAGCAATAGACTGTGCTTCAAAATTAGAGAAGTTGAAGAGTGAGAATTAAGTCTAGCACTCTAGAGACTGGACTACTGCTTAAACAGCAGGGAGGTCTGCAGGTATGGTCAAAAATGTCAATATAGCTGCATTTGAACTTCTATCTGCTTCTTATGTATGTTGTGTGTGACTGCTCAGGGAAATATATAGAAGACAAATGCCTGGCAAAATGTCTAGATGATGGACTGAAACAGAACAAATAGTACCAGACCTTCTTCTTCTAAGAATCATGATCATTTGCTCCTTCTCCCTAAGTTCTGACCAGTGGCTTAGCACTGAGAAGTGGTGGGATTCAAAAAAAATTATTACCGGTTCTGTGGGCATGGCTAGGTGGGTGTGGCAAGGTGGGCATGGCCAGGGGGTCATGTGACAGAGTGGGTGCGGCTATGTTTTTTTCCCTTTCGTAGCACTTCCCACTCCACACTCCGTTTTTTTGCCTCCTGGGCCTCAGGGAAGCCTCCTGAGAGCAAAAGTGGGGGGTAATCTAAACCACGCAGCATAGCTGATCGTCAGAAAACAGCTCATTGTCAGAAGAAAAAAAAAGAAAATAATGATTCTGCCAAACCAGTAGCATTTTTAACTGCCAGTTCTGCAAACTGGTAGCTGAGATGCCTGTAAGTGTCATTTACTTTGCATATAGGTTTTATTTATATATTTACTAAACAAATTTATATGGATGCCCAACTCACATACAGGTGCCAGGAAGCTTACAACATTAAAAATCTACAACATAACTCTCTCCCGCCTTTGTGGCAGCAGCAAGACAGTTTGTTCTATGAATTCCAGTTTGCTTGTAGGTGCATATGTACATGTTTCCTATTCTTGGCTTTCTTCAGTGTATAAAAAAAAATCCTGTCTTTCCCAATAACAGCTTTCAGTCTCAAACTTCCCAAATTCTGCCTGCTATTCACCTCTCCATCTCTTCTTATTGTTTTACCCTTTTAATTTGTTGAGCCAATTCTTCTGAGACAATTAAATTCAATTTGTGTTTAATTATCTCCATTTTTCCTTTGAGCCTTTTCTTTTGTGGGTCTCCTTGAAATCCTGACTCCATTTTCTTAAACTCTTCTCTTAACATCATATCCTCTTGTTTTTTCTCTTTGTTGTTTTTAGCCATATAGGCTATAGCTAATCTTCTGAAATATGATTTGGCTGTAACCCATACATTCTGGA
This sequence comes from Psammodynastes pulverulentus, assembly GCA_025802295.1. Classification (NCBI taxonomy): domain Eukaryota; kingdom Metazoa; phylum Chordata; class Lepidosauria; order Squamata; family Psammodynastidae; genus Psammodynastes; species Psammodynastes pulverulentus. The sequence continues at coordinate 43,912,564 of JAOYMU010000302.1, read as the reverse complement.
GTGAGATATCTTCTCTTTTATTTTTGTTAAGAAAAATTCCATTTCCTTTGCTGCAGATTCTGTCAATTCGTTTTCTTTTAATATGGATTGACTAAAATTCTTCTTTACTCCTCTCCAAGTCAGTTTTACTGGGTTATGATCAGCCCAAACACTAGGTTCTGTCCAGTGGTGGGATTCAAATAATACCACCACCGGTTTGGCGAAAATGTGAGTGTGTGTGCATGCATGCGCAATGCAGCTTCCGTGCATGCATGGCTTTTGCCACGCAGCGAGGCTCTTGGGCCGCCTGCTCCTCTACATCTCTGCTCTCTGGGACAGCGGCTTCTCTCTGCTGCTGCTCTTTCTGGGAGAGCACTTTCCTCTAAGTGCCATCCAGAAAGCAGCAGCATATTGCTGTTTCTCTCAGCTGCAGCACTTTCTGAATGGGACTTAAAGGAAAGCGGTGGATCACAGCTGCTCACAAGATGCTCTCCCAGCAAGAGCAGCAGCAGAGAGAAGCAGCTGCTGATCCGGAGAGCACATGGAGCATCTCCGTGAGCAAAGCCTCAGCGGCAAGGGATGGAAGAAGCAGCTGCAAAATCTCCATTGCAGCACTTTCCAGATGGATCTTCTTAACAGTAAGAAGAACTGTCTGGTCCATTTCCAAACCACTTTAGCCCTCCTGCCCCCCCTGCCCCCCCACAGCCCTTTGGTCTAGTGTGGCAGGCTGAAAGCCAAATAAATTGCTTTGGCCCATGGGACCATAGTTTGAGTCCAGAGGGGGATGGCGGCATGTGGGCGGAGGCCCGGGGCAAGGCCGGAGCTGGGGAATGGTATGTTCTCTGACCTGGCTGAGATGAATGGCAAGCAGACAGCAGGCATTGCTTACTTTTGGTGAGCAGGTGAGACAAGGTATGGGGATTAGCTGGGCCGCTTGGTGAAGTAAAGATATATAGGGTGAGGTGGGGCGGGGGGGAAGATTGGGCAGGTCCAGCCAGTGATGCGATTGATTCTGATAGCGCACTTCTCACAGCGCAGCACTCAAAGACCACCCTTGTGTCAGCTTTGGTGAGGTGAGCTATTTTTAGCTCAGCTGAGGCATGGCAATCCACTCTGCCACATGAATCAGCTGAGCTAAAAACAAGCGAATTTAAGTCAGGAAAGGTCGAGGGCGGGGCCAGCCAGAGGTGGTATTTGATGGTTCCCTGAACTACTCAAAATTTTCGCTATCAGTACACCCAAACCGGTCCAAACTGGCTGAATACTGTCTCTGGTTCTATCTCTACCTCAAGTGTATTAATTCTTAATTCAGGGGATATCCATATCATATCAATTCTGGACCATAATTTCTGTCTGTTCGAATAGAATGTGTACTGAGTCTTTTTCGAGTTTATTTCTCTTCAGACATCCTGTATACAGATTTCTTCTGTCATTTTGAAAAACGTCTTAGGTAGTCTCTTTCTTCCTTTCCCCCCTATTTTAGTACTTTTATCGTCTAGTTTTTCATGCACAATTGCATTAATGTCTCCTATGAGACAAATGTTTTGATATTCCATTTCCAATATTTTCTTGTGTAATGCTTGATGGAATTTTTCTTCCTTGTTGTTTGGTGCATATATTGCTATTATCAATGCCTTTTTTTGTTTAATCATTGTTTCTACCATCAAGACTCTTCCTTCTTCAGCTGAATAGACCTGTTTAGAATCCATTGATTTTTTAATATATAAGGTAACTCTTTTCTTTTGTTGTGCTGATGTGAGATATACTTTCCCAATTTTGGAGCATTCTAGGAGTTTATAGTGTTGTTTCTTTATATGTGTTTCTTGCAGGCAAATTATTTCTGTTTCTAATTTTCATAATTGTGTAAAGATTTTTCTTCTTTTACAAGGGGAATTTAGTCCATTTATATTCACTGACAGGATCCCATTTCCTTTCTCCATCTTACTTAATTATATTTAGAGTTTAATTTCCTAGTAATTCTTTTCTGTCTTTGTTCTTTTATTGGTCCATCTTCTCCTTGGTCTGGGGCGAGGGTGATTTTCTTTTTCTTTATCTTCTTCTTTGCTTTGTACACTATCTCTTCTATCACTATTTCTTTATGTTTTTTAAATTACTTGTCTGCTTGCACACCTTGTGTTTTTCCTTCGAAAATGCTTGTATGTCTCTCATAGAAAACTGCTACCTTAAAAGTAGTTTCCAATCTATATCTTCTAGAGTTCCAATTAATTGGGATCCCATCTGAAACCAGCCATCTAAAATTTATTCCTTTTTAATTTTTTATTTTCCTTTTATTGTGAAATTCACATTTAACATTATATTCAAAACAGAACAGTGATAGCCATTATATACATTGGTTACTAGTTATTATCTGGATGTTTACATTCCTCATATAAACCATAAATACATTTTACAAATTCAACTTCTATTCCATTATATTATAAATCACTACTTCTATGTCTCCCTATTTTTTTCTTTATCTCTACCAATTCTATTCCTATTTTTTAACCATTCATACCATCTATCCCATACTGTATAATATTGTGACTCTTCCATGTTATTTAGTCTTAATATTAATTTGTCCATTTCAGAGCATTCTAGAATTTTTCGAATAAACATTTCATTCAATGGTGTGGCTTTTCCTTTCCAATAATAAGCATAAGCTAGTCTTACTGTGGTGGATATGTGTAGGATCAAGTACTTATCCCTTCTACTTCCCCTTAATAATCCCCAATAAGGACAACTCTGGTTTCACCTCCATTTTTTCCTTAATCATTTGTTGCAACCAATATCTAATTTTAGCCCAATACCTCTTGGCCTCCGCACATAGCCACCACATATGGAAGAAGTTTCCTTGATTCCGTTCACATTTCCAACAATTCGATGACATCTTGATACATTTTGGTCAATCTTGCCGGCACTAAATGCCACCTGTAAAACATTTTATACTTTTCTCTATAAGCTACTAATTTATTTAGGGTGTAATTTTTGTTCCAGGTCCTTTCCAAATCCTCTAATTGTATATTGTGACCACAGTTCCTTGCCCACACTATCATAGGGCCCTTTACGATTTCTTCTTCCAGGTCAAATTTGAGTAAATAGTTGTACATTTTCGTTATGAATTTCCCTTCTCTACTTGTCAAAATTCTATCTATTGGCTGGAATTCCATGTCAATAACAAATTCTTCCATATTTCTTGTATCTTCTTGCATAGCTTGAATTGACTCTGTAAATTTGATTGACTTCTATCTCATCTTTCCAGTGCTTCCAGGTTTCTAACCAGTTCTGTTAGATCTTCTCGTCTTCAGTTATATTCTGGAGTCTTAATATATATAAGGATTTTTCCATTTCCAATGTTGTCACTGCACCTTCCAGATTTTTATTTGCTTCTGCCACTTTGGTTTTCTTCTTTTATTTCTTCCATATTTTTCTCCATTTCTTCTGTTTTATTTTCCATTTTCTGAATTCTTTGTTCATTCTTTGTAATCCTTTGTTGAAAATTTTCTAGTTGAAGACCTGTTCATTTATCTTGTCTGTTTTTTCTTCCATTTTATTTTATTTATTTATTTTAAATAATTTTTATTAAGTAGTCATATTAAAAACAATACAATTCTTATCACGTGATCAAGGCAGTGCATTAAACATATTTTCATTACTTAAGGTACAGTAAATAAACATTCTTATTATATTCCTGGCTACTCTTATTACTAAACATCATATACATACATACATACATACATACATATATATATATATGTGTGTGTGTGTGTGTGTGTGTGTGTGAAAATACGTGGTACAGACATGTAAATATGACTAAAACTTCCAAAAAAGAGGAGAAAAGACGATATCATGAACCAAATTTTTTTATTTACTGACGTTTCGGGAACCCACTTGTTTCCATCATGAGAGTCAGACTAAAGAAGTTCTAAATAGCCTAGCATTGATTAATTAATTTTGTGCCTTGTGTTGTAATCGTGGTATTTGGTTGATTCTGGTGTGTGACTTATTTCTGGGTGGTGAATTCCTTGGGTTTTGGACTCCCGTTGCTTGTTAGGGTTGTTTACAGTATGGAAATCCAAAGACACTTGGTCGGTTACATGCTGTTTTACGTGAGTTCCGCCCGGTTTCAATGTTGTTCCTTTAGTTGCTTTAGTAGCTTTGGAAGGAGTAGGTGTTGGATGTCTTCTTCCGCAATAATTTCTAGAGGCCACTGCAGGATAGGTTTTTCGGCGTGTCCTCAATCCAGAGACTAACAGAGGTGTGTGTGTGAGTTGTATTGCTGTGCCTTGCTCTTTAACGATCTCGTTGACTGGATGTGCTACGGTTAGAGAGGCTGATTTCGTGGCTGAGGGAGGCAAAAGTGTCAAAGCGCTCCCCGTACGCACCTCATCGTGATTTAAAATAGAAGTAAACCATCCTGAATGTTTTGGAAGTCCCCTCACACCAAGCTCTCTGTCGATTACTTCAATGGGGTGGGATCCTGCCTGCGCTCTCAAATCCGGAGATATGGATAGCACGGGCATCAACAGCGCTCCCCCGCGCTTCTCCTCTTCGGTTCCCTCACTCAAGCGTTGATCTTCGCTGGATACAGAATCTGCGGCTCCAGAGAGAGCGGGCGCACAAGGTTCACGCGACTCACGATCTCCGTAGCCAGCCACACTGGAGGGCATTACGTCTCGTGTTAACAGCTGTGCGGATGTCAATTGACATCTCACGATCCGTTCCTGATTGGCTACAATATTTATTTGTGACTTAGGTTTGTATAAAATACTGCACTGTGTTTCCTTGAGCGTCAAATAACACCCACAAAACTGAAATTTTCACTGAGTTGACCAGAAACATTGGTACTCCTAAAAATATAATGACCTGGGTCTGAAGTGCAATTTGGAAGAATAGTATCTACCCCCTTTCCTAAATGATTAGCATTTGGTTGCTAGTAGCAACAGCAAAGAAGACACAGTCTTCTTGTTACAGAGAAAGCTTCATATCAGCTTTATGGCAACATATTACAATATTAGGCACCAGAAGAATTTTTGTCTTCTGTCCCAAATTTTTTTCCCCATAACATATAATATGATTGTCACTATTTTTGCCCACTTATGTATTTGCTTTTTAGGTATTCATTCAATTTAGTAATATCATGGCAGCATTTTGCTCAGTGGGTTTTCTTTATTTGGACCAGATATGACATGATAATATAAACATAGATAGACATGTATATGATTGTTAAGTGCCAGGTGATAAAAACCATATTTTAATATATGTGACCATCTGCTAAATGTTGTATAAGTCAACTTTGAACATTAAATGATGAATTTTAAAATACATATTAGAATATTAGGGTAATAAAAAAGCTAAAATTATGTCAATATTGTTGACTGCATTCAGAGGCTAAATATAGTTAAAGACAGGTTTTTTAAAATTAAACTTTTAAAAGGGAATATTATGACAATGAGCCAGTTTGGCATAGTAGTTAAGGCACCAGGCTAAAAACTGGTCTGAGTTCTAATCCTGCCATAGGCACAAAACCATCAAGGTGACCTTGGCCAATCACTTTCTCTTAGTTCCAGAAAGGAGGCAATGGCAACCCACTTTTGAAATCTTGCCAAGAAAACTGCAGGGACCTGTCTAGGCAGTTGCAGGGCATCAAGACTGACTTAAAGACACTGAAGAAGAAAAAAAGATGACAATAATGTTAGGAATTTCTAGGAATGTTTAAGTGTTCAGTTTGTTTTTTTCTGTGACAAATAGAAATCAAGCAGTAGCCGTTAAGAAAAACCAAATATGTACTTGGTCTATATAATTAGTTTTATTTTGCATGTTAAGCATTGGATTTTAAAAAGGGAAGTTATATACATTGAAGTTATGTCAATTCCAGACCAATTTTTAAAAAATTTGTTTTGAACTGATAGCTGTGGCACAGGCCATGTTCCCAAACCCTCCACTAAAACCATCAAAATCTAAACCTTTACAAGTGAGTCTCTCCCCTTGCTTTGATCAGGTCTTTTCCTTAGAGTCAGATGCTCTTTGAGATTTCCAAAGATTTTTCAAGGTATCTTTCAGCTATTGTGTTCACAAGATATGGTCCCCAAGTGTCATGAGTCAGTGTTGAGAGCGAAAAAGTTTCTGGAAGCCTGGCTTGGAAAAATGACTGGCTGAAAGACAATGGAAAAGCTGTATTTGATACATCAGAAGGGAGCATGGCATGTTAGACGTGTAGTGTTGATATTAATATTCAGTGTCATTAATCATGGCCTTCAGGGTGCATGCAATTAGAATACAATGATGGTTACTTTTTGGCATGCCACAAATGGAATTAATTCTGCAGGCTCTCTTGTCCTCTCCACTTTGCTTAAGTAACCTGCAGAACTGTGCGCATATAAGTTTGTGAAAGGCCTTGGGACTTCAAGGGGGGGGGGGAGAGAAGTATTTATTACACTTCATAACTGAAATCTGTTCTAGTAACCTGTTGAGAAATGCCTTTCGATACCTCCCGGCTGAAAGATAGAGAAAATGCCCAACTGGGAGTCATTTAAAAAGAAAACCTATATTGGAGTACAGAAAGGGGAATTGAATTTTGCAGAAACTGCAAACATCTTTTCAAATCTTTGGAATTGCTTTACTTCAAAAGAAGTAATAATAGCTTGTAGATTTGAGAGCAGTCCCGGAGAAGGCAAGAGAGGAACAGCTTTGTATAAACATTACGTGCTGTTCATTCTATTTCCCCTTCATTTTCTTTCATTTTAAGGAAATGAACTTGTCGTCTAAAAGCCGATTTTCTTAACAAGAGCTCAACCGATCTAGATAAATTCACAATCCGATGATTTAAAAAATGGGCAGATTCATTTAGAAGGAAGGGGGGGAAAGAAAGCAACGTTTTTGTAGAGAGGAAAAATTAGAACTGCCACACGGAGGCAAAAAAAAAATCAATTATAGGTACAAATTGTTTTTCTTTATAAAGAAATAGAAATAGAAAGAAAAAAACCTCAATTGTAATTATATAATTGTTCGTAATGCTGAGAAAGGAAAGGGAAGGTTGAATTTCATAGGAAAAGTTACCTAAAATATACATGAAAGGATTGGGGAATTAGAGCCCTTGATTCATTCATTTTCATGGAATTTTCAAATCAGAGCTTTATGTATTTTTTGAATTATGTACAGTATTTCAGTTCCTACCTATTATATATTAAACTATTTAATCTATTAATAATCTATCAATTTTCAAGTCAGCTAGGGACAGACAAACTGTACGAACAAACAGAAATAAAATAATTGGAACTGGGGAAACTTCAAAGTTGGTTGCCAAAATCTAAGGACTTATACATGTACCAAACGCTATACCATTCCAAACAAATGATGGTCCAATCTCTTCTTAAAAACCTCCAGGGAAGGAGCACCCACAACTTCTTGAGGAAAGCCATTCCTGGTTAGTTGTTCTCACTGTTAGGAAATTTATCCTTAATTCTAGGTTGGATCTCTCTTTGTTAAGCTACTTCTTGTCCCGCCCTCAGGTGCTTTGGAGAATAGGTTGGTCTCCTCTGTGACAGCCCCTCAAATATTAGTGGACTGCTATCATGTTAACCCTTCGCTACACAAGATAGATATAATTAGTTCCTGCAACTTTCATCATACATTTTAGCCTCCAGTCCTCCAATCATCTTTACTGATTTTCTCTACATTCTTTCTAGAATCTCAAAATCTGTTTGTATTGTGATGACCAGAACTGGATGTCGTATTCTAAGTGAGGTCATATCAGTGTAGTATAAATCTTCATGTTATCATGATACTATCCCTCTGTCAATGCAGCCTAGGACTGCAATGACTATTTTGGCAGATGCAGCACATATTATCCTAGATCATTTAATATATTTTTACACTTTTCTTATTTTTTTCCCCTTTACTTCTTTCCTTCATTTAGGAAGGAAAGGTGTCAGAGGTGTCAAACTCACACTGTCACAGTGTCATCACATGACGTATCGGGATGTTTTCCCCCTTGGTTAAACTGGGTGTGGGCATGGCCAGCACATGACGCATCCTGCCCGTGGGCTGGGAGTTTGACAGCCTTGATTTAAGTGATGTTTCAGTAGACTACCCCATTAAAGCAACTGTATCAGTTTAAATAGGAGGTTGCTTTGAAACAGTAAATCCCATTATGGGCTTTACAATCTTGCAAAATAATTTTGCAGATTTGATGGCTTTTCTATTGCAGGAACCTCGGTGGCACAGTGGTTAGAGTGCTGTACTGAAGGCCACTTCTGCTGACTATCGACTGCCTGCAATTTGGCAGTTCAAATGCCACCAGGCTCAAGGTTGCTTCAGCCTTCCATCCTTCTGAGGTGGGTAAAATGAGGACCCAGATTGTTGGGGGCAATATGCTGACTCTGTAAAGCATTATAAAGTGATATATAAGTCTAACTGCTATTGCTATTGCATCAACTCTTATAAATAAATGTTGCAACTTGTTGTATATGGAAAATGTGGGGGAAGGACTGATTAGTATGATGGACTCTTTCACAGTTACATAAGTAATTATCTATGTGTTTCTCAACCATAGCAACTTTAAGACATGTGGACTTCAACTCTCAGAATTCCTCTGCAAGCATGACCCACAGAGGTAGTCCTTGACTTATGACCATAATTGTGCCCAAAACTGGGCCCCAAGCAATAGCGGCCAACAAGTCACTTTTTTTCAGTATTGTTGTATGGTCACTACACAAATGGTTGTCAGTTGAGGATTACCTGTAGATTCTATTGCTTCATTCAACACTGACACTCAGACTTCTTGGGTTTTGCCTTGGATTTCTTTTACTTTATCAATTTTCAATGTCTTTAATATGGCTTGCCATAAGCCTTTGCTTTCCTTTTCCTTGTGCTTATAGAATATGGTTCACATGCCCTACTCCTGCCAACAAACCTGAGAGCAAAATCAGTGATCAATGTTCTCACTTTAATCAAACCTTGTTCTTAGCACTTACATTTTTGAGGCAGGATAAATCTTAAGAATAAATGCAAGATGCCAGATTATACATAGGCTACTAGAAAAACCTTCCACGAATTGTTTATAAATGGTAAAAGAAAGAAGAGAGGGGTGCAAGCCATGAACAATGATCCCTTCATCAAGAATTGAAAAATCTATTCTTGATTTTTAGTTAAAAGGGCCCCATAACAAATCAATATCCTTTCATTTTTAATACAATACTTTTGTAAGGGATTAAAAAATAACCTCAAACCTAAAGAGTTTGTATCAGTGGTGGGATTAAACAAGTTTGCACCTATTCGCGAGAACTGGTTGTTAATTTTCTAAGCAGTTTGGAGAACCAAGCAGTTGGAAGAAATCTCCTTTTGTTTTTTCCCCCCACTTTACAGGGCTAATCCTATAAGGAAGGCAGGAAGGAAACATTCTGGTTGTCAGGGTTCCGGCAGATGCTATAATCAATTCATGAGTCCTGAGCCAAGTTTCAAAAGAAATCTCATCATTTATTATAATCAAAGTGTTGGCACTCAACCCAAGTGCAGTCAGCTCTGCCCTACGCAATTTACTGTCCACCTATGACCCTTGTTCCTCCCACTTCCCACGTTGTGTCATATATCATGCTCTCCAACAAAAATGCTTCTTTTTCCTGGGCTTGGAAAACCATACCTTGCTAGCTAGCTCTGGTAATGTGAGACATGATCTGGAGAAAGGCATGCATGGAATTTGTTTGTTGTCATAACCACCAACTGCTCTATCAGATCTTTCCCCTCCCTTCTAATGGAAACTCAAGAAAAAGCCAGGAATGCTTTCTGAGTTGATACTGGTATTGTTTCTAGCCTAATCTTGATTGCCCTGCTTACAGAAACTGCCTCTTGGTTAGCCCATATAACAGCTAAAGGTTCTTGGCAGTATGCCCAGACTTA
>JAOYMU010000302.1:43878256-43894928 GCA_025802295.1 Psammodynastes pulverulentus | reverse complement strand
ACACCAAGAGCTATGAAACCTGGGTAGGTGTGGCGGGGGGGTCATGTGACGGGGTGGGAGTGATGTTGAGTTGGCCACACCCACCCAGTAACATGACCATCTAGCCATTCCCACCCAGCCACATGACCATCCAGCCACGCCCACCCAGCCACACCCAGCCACACCTACCCAGCCAGTCATTAGGGCAGAGAGTCCCTTGCTAAAAAATTTGAAGTGAGTGAGTGAGTGAGGGATGGGCTCCATCAACCCTAGCCTGCCAAAGCCCGGGCACACACACCCCGGGCATATGCACATGGAAACTAGTGTCCCCAGTGAAAGGGAAACACTCAGAACATGGTTAGTTTAGGAGGCAAGACAGTCACCGGGGACATCAGCCCCTGTGTGCTTGCTGCCTCTGTGTGAATGCCCATGGGGAATGCCCGGCCAGGCTGGTGTGGACCAGGGCCGAGGTGGCAGGGGCCAGTCCTTTGTTGTCTCCAGGGTGTCCCCACTGGCCAGATCTTAGGCTGACCATGTTCCAGCCCAGATAGCCACCACGAAGTTGTTGTAGATCAGCCTGTATTAGAGTCCCAGTAGCAGCAACACCATCCAGGGTCTTCTGCACGGCCTGAGAGAACCAGCAAGGCTCCTCTGGTGGACAAGGCTCTGGTGCTCGCCCTGGTCTGACCTTCTTCTACTGGAGACATTCAGGTCCCACTGCCAAGCCTTGCCTGCCCCCCCCCCCAATAGGAGGCGGAGGATGCTGCTGCTGCATGTGGAAGTATGAAGGAGAAAGTTTGCAGGAAGCAATTTCTCTGAGTCCAATTTCTGCCTTGACAGATCTCTGAAGAGGAAAAGGGGGTGGCAGGGGAGTTGTGTGAGGGAAGGCTGCCCCAACAAGCAAGCATCCTTACCACACATGATTGGAAACTGGAATTTCTTTTTGAGAAGGGCCAGCCTCCCTTGTATAGGATCAGGGAGTGCTGCTTCCCTGCCTCCTCCTTTTCCTCTCCAGAGATCTGTCAATATAGAAGTTGAAATTTCCTGCAAACTTTCTCCTCCGCGCTTCCACACACAGCAGTGTCATCTTCCACCTCCTGCTTTGCTGGGAGGGGGCACCAGACAGGGAAATGCCAATGATGTCTGAGATTGGGAGAAGAATGTCTCCTTTGTGTGCTGTGCTGTGCACACACACACACACACACACACACACCCCATTCCAAGCTTGGAAACTTTTAGCCACATCTGAGCTTGCAAACTACCAATCATGCCTGGGCTTGGAGAGAAGACCCTTTCCTTCCTCTGTGGATAAAAGTCCCCAAACTTAGAATGTGTGTGTTGTGTGTGTGTGTGTGTGTGTGTGTGTGTGTGTGTTTTATGTGTATGCACACACATGCTTGGCTGCCAGCGGTTTGGGGAGGCAAGAAGTTTGTGGGGCACTGAATTGTTTCCATGCCGAGTTAGCCAGTGTGACTTGTTCCATCCTGACCCAGCCGTCTCAAATCAACCATACCCAGTGAGCAGTGTCAAGCTGGCCACACCCACCTAGTCACGGTGAGCCGGCCATGACCATCCAGCCACACCTACTCAGCCACGCTCACTTCGTCACTGTGAGTTGTCATAGTCTTACATGCAATTGGCCCTTTGAGGGCAACCATAATGCTGATGCAACTCTCAATGAAATTGAGTTTTACAGCCCTGATTTAAAATAACCAACACCTTGAATTGCACCTAGAAACTAACTGTAATCAATGAAGCTCGCACAATAGCAATGTTATAAGTGCCACCACAGGAGCTTCCAGAACTGTGTACATCACTGCATTCTGCACCGGCTGTAGCTTCTGAATACTGTTCAAGGGTACCCCATGTAGTAGAGCATGTTGCAGCAATCCAACGAAGAGATGTCTAGACATGAATGCCTGTGTGCAGAGCCTCCCAATCTAGGTAAGAATGCAACTGGCAGAACATTTTTGAAGTGCTATGTAGTGTTTATAGATAGGAAGGAAGGAAGGAAGGAAGGAAGGAAGGAAGGAAGGAAAGAAAGAAAGAAAGAAAGAAAGAAAGAAAGAAAGAAAGAAAGAAAGAGCATATTAAGTTCGAAATTTTTTCTTATTTTGCTGTTAGCTAAAGAGAATGGCTTAAAGAACTTAAGTTTGTAAGCAGTATCCTGAAGAATTGGGTCTCTAGCCCATTTAGAGAAAGGGAAAAAAATGAAGAAAATCTGATTTCTTTGTAAATTATCTGAAAGTTGCCTGAGGAACATTAAGGGGAAACCAGGATCTTACCATTATCAGAACTGGATGTGGTTATGTATCCTACTCCCTGATCAAAAATAGTTATGAATCACTTAATGTGATTATCGATGAATACTCTTCAGCTAATTAGGATTTATTCCAATATTGCTTTAGTGATATATCTTTATGGGAAGAAGTGCATTATGGTCTAATTTAATGGGAGGAGTCTAATTTCATAATTAGATGTAAAGACAATGGAATTGTCAAAATCAATACAATATGTTTATTGATGTTTAGATGTTTAAATATCTCCATATTCTAAAATACTTTGTAAACTATTGGGTCCAAAAGCAGAAAAATCAAGCAAACCTGGAAAATTCAAGTAATTTGTTAATAGCAATATATAGTTCTCACTTATTGAAATTAAATAAATCAGTTCATGGCAAATGTGAATACTTATGTATACAGATTTCAGTTTCAGTCACTTTAAGAATTTTCATGCTAATGTTTGCATTCATTTAATTAGAGTTTGGCTCACACAAAAGATTAATAGGATTAAATGCATACTTTAAATAGTAATGACACAAATCTAAAATTGTTGATGGTGAATGAAGGAAATTTTCCCGTTGATAAAAATTTTAGAGGAAGGGAGGAACTCTATTCTTTGAGCTATGATTAAAAACATGCACAAAGCACTAAAAAGGAATAAAAGGCAATAAGTCAAATAAATTATGAATTAAGAAAAGGAAAAGGAAATACAGGAAACCCTTGGATTCACAGCCTATGAAAGTAGAGTGGGATGTACATTAAACCTGAATGTGCATTAAATTCCTAAGTAATATGTTTATGTCATTTGTGTTAATGTATATCATTTGTGCAACTATGTCATTTGCATCAGTTTACCCAATTTGTAGTAATTTCATTAACAAAAAATGTAAATTTCCCTCAATATATACTACTTGAACAATAACTGATAAAATTTAATGCAAGGAAAAATTTGTGTCCTAGCCAACTAGCCTTCAACTATATCTATCTACCACATCAGCAATTGCTTTTTGTACTTTAAACTTATTATTTCTGTCTTTTCTGATATATAGCCACTTTCACTACCTTTTCAGCATAATTTATGCATTTAAAATGTCTCTATTTCCCATTTTCCAGTAACAATCTGTTTACAAATTCATCTACTTGCTCTTTTTTTCTGCCATTTTAATAGAATTTTTAACAATTCACTCCATTTTCTCTGGCAAAAACAACTAATATAACCTTTGATATAGCAGTTTTCGTATCTATGCTAGTCAGACAAATCACCCAACAGTCACTGAAAATCATTCAGGTTCTCAGTCAACAACATTGTCTACATACAAAATTACATGTACATTGACATTCCCAAACAGCCTACAACTCTAGTATTGCTGCAAGCATTTATTTCACATAAAGAAAAGCAACTAGGTAAACATCACATATCTTCTACTCTTTGCTTAGTGCTGAACAATTTGCTAATGATGATTGATGATTTCCAAATATTCTTCCCATAGAAGAATAGCAGAGTTGGAAGGGACCGTGGAAATCTTCTAGTTCAACTCCCTGCTTATGCTATATTTACATCATATGTCACTCTTACCAATAAGCTTCCAATGTCATATGCACATAAAACGTTCCGTATGTTTACTTTACCATATGCTTTTATACTTTTTATAAATCAACATTTGCACTAATACAGCTTTCCACATTTATACTCCTTGCCCATCATTTCCTAAATTTTGCTCATCTTTTGTAGTCTCTCAAATCAGACTTCTGCTACAAACTTTTTCAGGAATATTTAATTAAACAAATGTCCTTTTAATTTTTACATTCATTTTTCTACCATTCTTCAGATATTGATGTAGTCTTCACAACATACTAGAAATAGTCACATAGGCATTCCAAAAGCTATAATTCTCCAGTTAAACCATCTGTTCCTCCAGCTTTAACATTTTTCAACATTGTCATAAACATTTATTACATCCTGTTCATCATTGTTTACTTAGGCACTAATGCTTATAGCATTACAATCACAATTATCTTTCCCATACATTTTTTTAATACTCCTTGCAGCATTCTCTTTTTCTTTCAAATAATTACAATTAATTTCTTCCTCTAGAAAGTCCCTTTTTAGATCCTTTCACCCATTTCCAAAATGTTATTTCATTTCCAACAATATCTTTCTGCATTTTCCCCTTCTCTCTTAATATTTGTTAACCATTGTTTGTTCTCTTTGACATTATTTGCAAGTATCTTTTTAAATATATACATTATATATTATTATTATTACTTTATTCTCATTTTTGGAGCAATCATTCTCTTATATGCATTTTTATCATTCAGACTCTTTCATATCATCATTCCAACCAAATATCTTTTTTCAATTTAGCGCAACTTTCTGAAACTTAGTTTTTTCAATTTATTCAAAGCAACTTCTATGTCTTACTTCTTAATCTCCGCTATCAAGTCATTCATTCTACTGAGAACTGATATTTTTCATATAGGAAAAAGTACTCCTATATGAAATGTGCACTCCAGGTTCTTTCTCATTTTCATTCTCATCTTTTCCTTCCATATTTTTCCACAATCTACTATTAACATTAACAAATAATAGGCTGTCCTACATTCAGAGTCCTTCCTCATTCTTTTGTCCTTCATTGATTCTGGCAGTTTTTCCATCATAAACAGGAAAATCAATCGAGTTTATTTTTTCTTGTTATCTATATCATATTTAAAAGCAGGACCAAGAAGCCAAAAAGAAAAAAGAAAGAAAAAGAAAAAAAGCCAATAAAAAAGAAAGAAAAAGCTTACAAGCTTCATAAAGTTAAATATAGTTTTTAAAATGATTTGTCAGGGGTGCCTAAGAACAAAGTGAGTATAGTAATCTATTTAATTACACATATGAAACAGTTTGGTTCTTATAAGCCACTATCCTTATTCATTCTTAATGAATAATGAATTGAGTCTCTTAATGACTCAATTATTTTTTCTGTGCTCTCTGATCTTTTTCCTTCCCATCAATTCATATAATCAGAAAAATTTCCTGGAGTGCGTTCAACAGAAAGCTACAATGCCCCCCACTCCAATTTATCTTGCTTTTTCCATTATTGCTATTCATTGAAACATAACATGCATTCTCACAAACCTAAAATAGATTGCAATATACATATTGCAATCAGATGACACCTTGTAACTGATACTTTCTGACATACACTTTAGCTTTTCTATTTCTAATAATGCTACTCCACTTTTTTGTATATATTCATCTACAGGTAATCTTTGCTTAATGATGGTAATTAGGGGCAGCAACATTGCTAAACAAGTCAGTCATAAAGTGCATTGTCATATGACCACACCAATTTACAATGACAGTTGCAAAAGTACTAGTTGCCATCATTAGGCAAATCCTGTATGATTATAGTGTTCCATGGTTACAATTTGCAAATTCCTGCTGCCCTCCTGATTGACTTCGCATGTCAGAAACTGGCAGTAAAGATGGCAAATGATGATCATGTGACTGTGGAATGCTGCAATATCACAGTTGCAAGAAGGTCACCAAGTGCCCAAATTGTAATCAAGTGCCTCTGAGGATACAACTATGAGGACCCAGTGTAAATCCCCCTCATTTAGTCCCATTGTGACTTTGAATGGTTGCTGAATATGTGGTAGTTCAGTGAAACTACATGTACTCCACAAATTACATCCTTTCATAACAATCACACAAGCTACCTCTTTTTCTTTCTTGAATGCTCTTCATCAGTGCATGCTCTTTTCTCTTTACTTTTCTCATGTTCCAAGTCACCATCTTTGATATGCTGTGGGTCCCCACAAGATGGGTGTTGAAGGTTTTGGCCTCCTCTGTCTATTACAGCTTTCATCAATTCAGATACAATGCCTTCATTGTAACTAAGTTGCACTGGTCCTACTGGAACCAAATGCACCATTCCCTGCCAAAGAGAATTATTATTTTGTGTTTAATAATACTCTATAACATAATGGTGTGGTTAAAATGGTTTCCTTTCTCTTAGGTGTAAGAGGAAAGATGGGTCCCGCAGGACAAACTGGAGACAAAGGAGACCAAGGGCAGCCTGGCAAAAGAGGGCCTACAGGATTAGTAGGAGGTAAAGGTGACATGGGACCTCTTGGTCCAGCAGGACCAAAAGGGGAGAAAGGAGAAAGAGGAAAAACAGGTCCACCAGGAATCTGTAAATGTGGGCAAATCATACTGAGATCAGCTTTCTCTGTTGGTATTACTACAAGTTACCCAGAGGAAAGATTGCCAATCATATTTAACAAAGTCCTTTTTAATGAAGGGGGACATTATAATCCTTCAACAGGAAAGTTCATCTGTGCCATCCCAGGGATTTATTATTTCTCCTATGACATTACACTGGCAAATAAACATCTTGCCATTGGTCTAGTTCATAATGGGAAGTTCCGGATAAAGACATTTGATGCTAACACAGGAAACCACGATGTGGCATCTGGGTCAACTGTGATTTACCTTCAACCTGAGGATGAGGTGTGGCTTGAGATCTTCTACACTGACCAAAATGGCCTTTTTTCTGATCCCACATGGGCAGACAGTCTGTTTTCAGGATTTCTCTTATATGTAGATACAGACTACCTTGATGCTCTGTCAGATGAAGATGACCTGTGATGGAGATGGCTACATACTTCTAAACGAACAAAAGGCAGTGGACAGATTGCCCTTCCCTCTTTATAAAGCAATGCCTTTTCTGGAATTTTTTTTTTTCTGTTCAGCAGATCCAGATAGGAGAGAGGGAATTATATGTTTAAAGAAATATCCACTCTCTTGAAGTCTTTGGTATCTCCACATCTTACAAGGCATTATGTGACCTAAGTTACAAAGAAAAAAATGGTCCATACTGAAGAACAGCAATTTGAAGCAGAAACATTTCTACACTCAAAGAACCTGTTCCATGCTGGTTTCTTTTTGAGAAGCTTTCATATGTCCGTTAGTCATAACTTACTCTGCATATTCATTGGTAGTCAAACTAATAAAGCAAGTCCTACTACCCTTTCTTCTTTTTAGTAAATTTCTGAATTTCAGAAAACTTCTTTGTAAGTTCCTTGCAACAAGAGGTTGCATTGCTGAGCACAAATGAACTCCCACTCATTCTCAAAGCTTTGAAACATTTTTAACATGTTCACTTTGATATAACTGAATAAGTAGACAAAATCATTTATTTATTTATATCACACTTTTATTATTTTTACAAATAACTCAAGACAGTGAACATTGACAATATACCTTCCTCCTCCTATTTTCTCCACAACAACCCATGAGTTGGGCTAAAAGAGAATGCCTAGCCCAAGAGCACCCAGCTAGTTTTTGTGGCTAAGGTATGACTAGAATTCACAGTCTCCTGGTTTCTAGCCTAATGGTTTAAGCACTAGGCCAAACTGGCTCTCATCAATATTTAATGTTACTATTAAACAAATACAAGGAACTTGCTTGTGTAGCTCTACATTGTCTATTCTAGTATTTAACACAATAATGGAGTTAAAAGGGACCTTGGAGGTTTTCTAGTTCAACCCCCTGCTCAGGCAGGAGTGTATCCCCAATTTGGGTCTGAGTCTAGTGCTGAGGCCAATGAAGGATGTCAAACGCAAGGTGTAGGTTTTGATTTCCTTTTTACTGGAGCACTCCAAGGAAAAGGGGGCCTGGCCAAATTTCCAAGAGCTAAGAACAAAGGATTAAGAAAGTTTTATACATTTTCATTAAAGCAGAAGATGGGACAAGGCAGGATAATAAGAAATATCATCTAATATCATCTGCCCTCTACCTTCCAATACCCATCATTCCCCTCCCTGCCTCCAATTGACATGGCCAATGTCCTGTCCTCAGGTATATAAGAGGGTGGAGAAGTGGGCATGGAGAAATTGGAATTAGAGAGGCTGTTAATTCTGAGTGTCGTATAGCGACTTCCTTAGAAGCTCCATCTGCAGCCCAATTCCTGTAAGGCCCTGCCTCTCCTCCTTACTCAAGAAAGTAAAAACTCTTGTAGCTTAGTATTTCAAAAGGAACCTTTTATTGAACAGAAGTGATAGTGGGACAAAGGCAAAGCAGACTCTGATTTCCCCCAGGCAATACACTTAGAATTTAGGCATTAGAGTCCCTCCCTTCTTGCCAATGTGGATTCAGCCAATCCACAGGTGTGAAGATGTTATTGTAATGAGGATCTGGAGAACCAAATAAGTAGGCATTCCCAGGGTTGTCTTCTGCCACTTTCAGAATGAAACAACCCACATGGCCCTCCCCTCTTATACATTCCTGGGGAAGGTGAGAAAATCTGAAGACACCTAAGGCACCAGGATAAAGGTTATCAAAACAGCAATAGTCAAAAGTAGTAATAAGGAAATATATTTGCCCCCCCCCCTTTTTCCTGGTTGAATGGGAGTATCACTTTAGGGAATCTGACAATTCCCATTTATGTAAAGGGATGTCTTAGAATGCCCCTTGACATGTATGATGGCTACTTGTTTTGGTTGCCAATCTGCCTGCAACAATTTTAAAATTTGTAGACCATATTTAACAGTTGATTTTTTTTTTGCATTTAATAATCCTCTTTCCTTCCATAAGACTCCATGGGCATGTAAGACTCCAAAGGCATATTTGCTATTGCACTTTGTCCTGCAGCCAGCTGTAAGGTTCTAGTTAAAGTGACCAATTCAGCCAGTGGGCAGAAATGTTTACAGGTAATGGATTGGCTTCTACAACTTCCCATGGCATGACCGCTGCATATCCTGCCTTTCTCTGGCCTACTACCATAAAGCTATTACCATTCATAGTCAGCATTTGGGATAGACTGATCACTAAGATCGGGTCTACTGGCATAGACTGAATCCATCACTTGTACACGATCATGATGGAATTCGGTATCCACCTAGAGCAAGAGTGTAGCTGGTTTGAGTGTTTTGCATATCGCTGGGTCAAGCAAAAGGGTCTGATATTTTTCTTGGTAGCCCCCAGTCTTCTAAAATGTTCTCTTTACTTCCATAATCTCTTGAACCCCATTTGGAACTTTTCCTATAAATAAAGTGTAAGTGTGTTAGTGCCAGTTACGCCCTTTCCTGGACCAACAATCCCTTCTCATGGTCATTCATGCCCTAGTCACCTCCTGTCTTGACTATTGCAACATGGTCTACATGGGGCTCCCCTAGAAGAGCATCTGGAAGCTTCAGTTGGTGAAAAATGCACTGGCTCACATGTGCACGTTTCAACTCTCCTGCAGAAACTGGATTGGTTGCCAATTTGCTTCTGGGTACAATTCAAGGTACTAGTTGTCACCTTTAAAGCCCTTCATGCAGTGGTGGGATTCAACCAGTTCACACTTATTCATGAGAACCGGTTATTAACTTTCTAAGCAGTTCGGAGAACTGGTTGTTGGAAGAAATCTCCATGTTTTTTCCCACTTTACAGGGCTAATCCTGTAAGGAAAGCAGGAAGGAAACATTCTGGTGTTGTTTCTAACCTAATCTTTATTGCCCTGCTTACAGAAACTGCCTCTCGGCTATTGTAATAGCTAAAGTTTTTGGCAATACGTCCAGACTTACTGTCACCTGTGTTGGAAGAAATATACTTCTGGGTTCAGTTCCAAGTGGGGAAGAAAGACACTGGAAATATGGAAGCTGATTGGAAAGATGGTTTAATGGTGGACAGCAAGACCACATGGTTTTGATGAATAGGATCACATTGTTTAGGTAAAGAAGAAGGAAGGAGGTGAGAGGCTGAGGGTCCCTGAGTTTTATAACCTCTGTTGGGCCTCACCTTAGCGTTTCCTATTCCTGTGTAGGAAATGTATCCCATTGGCTGTCAAGACTCCCAGGGGGTGGGAGGTCTTAGCTAACTTTGTAGACTTTGTGTCCCAGGCTTGTTTGAATGCTGGCTGATGGAATCTTCCCAGTTGCCATGTGGTGAGGGTCTAATCCTTTATTATGTAGAGTTGACTGGCTAGGCCCTTAATGGTCCATTGACAAGGGTGGGAGGGCTGAGTTTCTGCATCCTTTTGAGATTCCAGTTGTCTTTTAAGGGGAAATATCCTGCCTTTTCAGTATATCCGAAAATAGCCTTTGTTATCTTTAATGGGTCTTTGACCAAGGTGGGATGGCAGGAAGCTGCAGAGAGCTGCTCATTTTTAAAACATGTTTCTCCTTTTCTCCTCCAGGGAAATATATTCTGCCTTTTTAATATTTCCTAGAATATTTCATTTTTCTAGGAGAGAGATAGTTGCTAACTTCCCACACCTGAGCTCTGGAGTTGTTTTTTCTTTGCTGGTACTTTGATGGGGCTTGACTTTTTTTAAAGGGGAAGGGTTGTTTTAAGCTTTTTACACTGCTGTTGGGAGGAAATACTCCCCTGTTGGAGTTCTTCTAGCCTGGATGCAATTATCAGCACTTTGAAGAAATAATTGAATAATGAAGCAGAGCTGCAGGAAAGAAGATTTTAATGACAAGGAACCAAGATGAGTGACATTCAGCAAGGCTTCTTGACTAGCTAGAAAGATTGACATTCAAACTTGAGTTTACATACTGTTTCTGAGTTTTAGTCTAAAACTGGTTTTTGGTGAAGTTTAATTCTGTACTTGGTGAGGTTTAATCCTGTGTTTATTGATGGGCTAATTTTCCATTTTCAGCTTTGTTTGGAAGGAAAAATGTAAACTCTGTTCCTGAAAAGAAGCAGGATTGAGAAATCTGGATAGCTCCTGTATCTATTTGTTCTCATAATTGGTTTAACAAGCAATAGCTACTGTGTTTGCTCTTTAGCTACATTCTGGCACTAATTGCTTTCTTTGTAGTTAGGCTTATCTCAAGTGTTTACACTTGAGCTTGCCTGGGGTGTGAGCTCTGGCAATGAACCAGACAAGGTTTGTGTTTTAATTTTAAAAGGATTTAAACTGTTGTGATTTAATTATTTGTGTTGTGTTTGAATTTTTTCCTGCCTCATGGTATCTTTTTCAATCTGGAGAGGGGGTCTTCTGTTAGAGTTTGCAGCACTCCAACCAGCACACAAGTAAATAATTCAGCAGGATTCATTTATACAAGAAACTTGCTTATATAAAATAATATAAACATGATGCATGTATACAATACCCGTGCAGCTCTTGCAACGTGGTAGCAAGTACAAGAAGCAGAAGTAACCAGAACTACCAGAACTCACAGAAGCTCTATATTTATACAGACCAGTTACCCTAAGCCAAGCTCCATCTCCAAGCTGTCTGACATGGCTCACAACAGGTGTTGTTTCTTAGTCATCAAACATTCCCATTGGTTGACTTATTGTTATGGTTATCACAGCTCATAATTTCTTATATGCTGACACTCCTCCCTTTTTTGACTGGACTAGACATAAAACCAAATAACTTAATATTCTTCCCATGGTGCACTCCATCCAATGGCTTGGTCATTATATCTGCCAGATTGTCCTCTGAAGAACAATAAAGCAAGCTAATTAATTTATATTTGATGGCTTCTCTGACATTACAATATTTAATATCCACATACTTGCTTCTATTCTTTACTCTGTCACCTGTTGCCATTTTAATGCAAGCAGCATTATCCTCAAACACCATTACAGCTTCATTTACTTTTACATTTAAATCCTTTAACAGCTGGACATACTAAGTTACATCTGAACAAAGTTCAGATAGAGCAATAAATTTTGACTCTTCCATAGAAATGGCTACAGTGGTTTGTTTTCTGGACTTCCAACTAATTAAAGCCCCTCCAAACAATATCAGAATCCCAGAATTGGACTTTCTGGTTTTTACATCATTGGTATAATCATTGTCAACATAACATTTCAATTTCAATTCTTCAGAGACCTGTATTTGAAGACCCAAGTTTACAGTTCCCTTCAAATACTTGAGAATCCTTTTTATACCAATCCAATGCAATTGCGTTGGTGCAGCAGTAAAATGACTTAAGATGCTTACTACACAAGCTATTCCAGGTCTGGACCACTGTGACAGATATAACAGGCTCCCTATTGCTGACTGATATATCTCTTGATCACAGGCTTCACTTTTGTCCTCACCCAAACTGTTATGAAAATCTGTGCTCATAGGTGTTGGAGTAGAATTACAATCCTTCATGTTGTACCTCTCCAACAGTTGTTCAATTTTCCTTCTTTGGCTGAGAACATAACCATCTTTCTCAGTTTTTTGTATTTCTACACCAAAATAATTTTGTATTTCACCCAAATCTTTTATTTCAAATTTTTTATCTAATTGATTAGCAAATTCTTTTTCTGTGACACATCTTTTGCAATGAAATAAAGATCATTCACAAATGCTAACAATTGACAATCCCACCTTGTAACTTTTCAGTATATATGCAACTATCAGCTTTGCAACTCTTGAACCCAAGACCCTTCAATGCTGTATCTAAACAGATATTCCAATTCCTGGCTAATTGCTTCAGCCCATAAATGGCCTTGTTCAATTTATACACAATGTTAGGCTTTTTACTTTCATATTCATATAAATTTCTTCCTCTAACTCTGCATTGAGAAATGCTGTGGTTATATCAAAATACCAAATGTTATGGTCACATGCTGCTGCCAATGCTAGTGCCAACCTTATGCTTTCACTCTTTACTGTTGGTGCAAATATTTCATCATAGTACATGTTTTTCCTCTGTGAAAAACCTTGTACCAGTAATTATGCTTTATATTGTACCTCATTGTTGGGTAGCACTTTCCTTTTGTACACTTATATACTTTTGTACCTTATGGCAAAGTCATAGATATGAACACTTTATGTTCACCCATGGATTTCATTTCTTTGTCCATGGCTTCTTTCCAATACTTGTTCAATTTTGAGTAGTGCTAATACTTCTTTATAGTTCCTTGGCTCATACCACATATTACACACCTTTGCTTTACTAGCAGAATACCTCTCAGGTGGAATCCCCTTGTTGCATCACTCTGACCTGTGTGGCATTGACTGCTCCTGTATTTCAAACTTCCCTGGTTTCATATCTAACTCATCATCTTCACCTGACTCCTTTTCTTGTTCTTTTTTAGCTTCTCTTCCTTGAACGCTGACACCATCATTAAGTGAGTCACCATCACTAAGTGAGTCACTGTCACTAAGTGGGTCATTCAAAAAATTGGCATCAATTCTGTTCCAATTTTACTCTGCAGACCTGGAATCACTATTCTCTTGCTCCCGTCACTAAAGCAATAGCTCTTTGAACTAGGCTCATAGCCTGTAAACCTGAGTTTTCTAGCCTTTGATTGACCTTTTCTCCTAATTGCTTTTGGAATAAGCACCCATACATTGCTTCCAAACACCCTTAAATGTGCTAGAGATGGCTTTCTCCCATATAACACTGCATTTGGAGTATCATTTATAGATAAACCCCACAGCCTATTGATTAAATAGTTACAGTCAACATGGCTTCACCCCAGTATGACCTGCTCAGACCAGAATCCTCCAGAAGTGAGTCCTTCACTGTTTGTAAAACACCATTTCGCCTCTCAGCAATCCCATTCTCAACTGCTGTGTAGGGATTAGTGCATCTGTGTTTTATTCCAAACTGGCCCAACCATGGTTGAAAACTTGCTGACATGAATTCTGAACCTCTGTCAGTTTGCAGCTGACATACCTGTTGTTTATATCTCCTTTCCACAAAGCTTACCCATTGCTTAAATTTCTTTAGCACCTCTATTTTACTCTTTAGTAAATAGCAGAAGAACCCAAACCTGCTGTAGTCATCTACAATGACCAGTGCATACTTTGCTCCTTCCAAACTGGCTTGCATTGGCCCAACCAAATCTGCATGTACCAGCTCTAGAGCTTTTGTTGTCTGCCTTGTGCTACTTTTGCTTACTGGGAATGCCTTGAACGTTGATGATTTACCTACTGCACGGTCCAAATATGCCTTACACATCTTTAAATTTAAACTCTCCAAACTGTTGAATCTTTTGCAAAACTCTGAAGCTGGCATGGCCAAGCTTTCTGTGCAAGAGATGAATGCATGAATCATGTTGTGCCACATTTCCAAATGTTTGGGCACATTGAACCTTTTGTCCCTGCAACGTAAAGATTATCCTGTTTAATGCCCTGTGCATATACACTTCAATTCCTTTGTATGAGATATCTCCCATTTACAAAGATGGTCTTAAACCCTTTTGGTCTAGATTAGAAACACTCAGTAAATTATGCTCCATTTCAAACACACATAATATGTTACTAAACCTTTCCTCCAGACATGGAATTAGCACCCTGCTTTTTCCTGTGACTTTAGCCTTCTGGCCATTCACCAAGGCTATTGCAACTCCTCCAGATGGATCAATTCTGAAAAACAATTTTGAATTGTTAATAATTGTTTGACTAGCCCCACTGTCTATTAACCATTTGTCTCTGCTATTACAATAGCTAACTTTTGCAACAGCAGCTTGTCCATCTTCCTTCCTGTTTTTCTTCCTTGCAAACAGTCTTTTTTAAAATGAATCTTATCACCACAGATGAAACACTGCCATTCTTTTTCTTTCTTCATAGAAAATCTTTGCTGGGCTGTAATCCAATCTCTTCTATTACTCTGGTCTGTACAGACATCCAGTCTGTTGCTTTTCTCTCTCTGCCCCTTGGGCCCCCACCTCAGGAATTTATCCTCATGGCTCTTTCTAAAATGGCTTTTGTTTTCTTCAGAAATCAAACAGAGTTTAAGGGCTTCCATTTGGTTTGCACTCATAAATGGCTGAAACAATGTCCCACATTTTATCAAGACTATTTAACACCAACAGCACCTTCTGAGATTCAGTAATTTGCATTCCACACTGTTCCAATTCAATAAAGAGAGTCTGCATGTGCAGCAAATGCTTCTCCACACTCTCTTGTGGCAGCAATACTGTACAGTTGTCTCAATTATTGCATAATATTGCATGCTGACACAGTCACATGCATACTTCTCAATTTCAGCCAAAACTCCTTTGCAGTTTTTAAATCAGCTACATTTAAGAATTGTTCATCTTCTAAACTTAAGATGATGTAGGACATCATGCTGCCTTTAACATGCTGCCTTTGACCTGCAGCTGCTAATGGTGCCTGGGGTGGATTAATAACAATATCCCAGAATCCTTAGCCTTCAGGAAGCACTCCAATTTTGCAGCCCAAATAATATAATTCTTCTATCCCAATCGAGGCAGAGAGCTCTCCTTGAACTCAACAGCCATCCTGTAAGCCTTCTCAGCCTAGTTCTCTTTTCCTTCAGCTTAATTACAGTTCAGTCTTACTGTGTGCTTGGTGTGCTCTGGGCCCATGACCTATTACAGTTTGCAACAATCCAACTGGCACACAAGTAAATAATTCAGCAGGATTCATTTATAGAAGAAACTTCTTTATATACAACTTCTTTATATAAACTTTATATATAACTTCTTTATACTGTATAAAGCATGATGCATGTATACAATACCCATGCAGCTCTTGCAACATGGTAGCAAGTACAAGTACAAAAAGAAGCCAGAACCAGAACAACCAGAACTCATAATCACAGAAGCTACAATGCAAGGACAAACAACTCTCATATATAAACCAACCAGTCAAGCTAAGCCACACCCAGGCTTAACTTAACCAAGTCACATGGCTCACAACAGATCCTGTTTCTTGGTCACAAAACAGTTCCCATTGGCTGACTTGTTGTTATGGCTATCCCAGCTCATAATTTCTTATACACTGACAATATAAGACAGCAGAAATAATTGTTGCATTTTGTAGCAATCCATCTAGCACACATTTTGTAGCAATCCATCCAGCACACAAACAAACACACACAGGATTCATTATATGGAAGAAACTTCTTTATATACAATAAGATAAAACATGATGTATGTATACAATACCCATGCAGCTCTTGCAATGTGATAGAGAGAAGAAGTAGCAAGTACAAGAAGAAGCACTGGAACTCTCAAGCAAAGACAAAACAAACTCTCTTATACACAGAATAGCTAAGCTAAATCACACCCAGGCTCCAAGCTGTCTCAATCACCAAACAGTCCCCATTGTCTGACTTTTTGCCATGTCTATTCCAGTTCATGAATTCTTATATCCTGATAATAATGAAATGGGCTCACTCAATTTGCTGCCCAGATATTAATCAAGGAAAGGCAACTTTCCCCTTTTTTCCCTTTTTATGGATGCCCAAGACTTACATAAAACATAATCAATCCGATTGCTACACATTATTAGCATTAATAAACTTGTTACTAAGACAAAAATAAATATCAGCTGACATGAAGGTTTCATATGATAAAATGTTTCACCATGTTAACATATATCTCTTTCAAAAGAGAGAGAAATAGATACCACAGTATGTTGATGACAAGAGTAGGAGATAGAATAGAATAGAATAGAATAGAATAGAATAGAATAGAATAGAATAGAATAGAATAGAATAGAATAGAA
>JAOYMU010000302.1:43845397-43860873 GCA_025802295.1 Psammodynastes pulverulentus | reverse complement strand
CGGAAGTGATAGCGCGCGATTGGTCGAAACGGACCACGTGGTCCGGACTAAAAAAAGCTGCCGGAACGGCGTTCCGCTGAGCTTCGGCTCAAAAAAAGCCCTGAAAAATCCAAACTTGGCAAAGAGCCACAGTATACAAAATAAATAAGAGGCAAAGAGCCGCATTCATTTTGGCCAGGAGCCGCATGTGGCTCGAGAGCCGCGTGTTCGCCACCCCTGAGTTAGAGGAATTGGGTATGTCTAGTGAAAAGAAAGATTAGGGGTGACATAATAGCAGCTATCCAATATTTCAGGGGCTGCCACAAAGAACAGGGGGTCAGCTTATTTTCCAAAGCACCAGAGGACAGAACAAAAACAATGGATGGAAACTAATTAAGGAGAAAAACAACCTGGAATTAAGAAGAAACTGCCGAAGAGTGAGAACAATTTACCAGTGGAACAGTTTGCCTTCAGAAGTTGTAGGTGCTTCATCACTGGAGGTTTTTAAGAAGAGACTGGATAGTGAGTTGTCTGAAATGGAATAGGGTCTCTTTCTGGAGCAAAAAGTGGGACTAGAAGACTTCCAAGGTCCCTTACAGCTCTATTCTGAATTGAAAAAAAATAAGGAATGAATATGTGTGCTAATCCTTTACTTGGCTGAATATTTATTTATTTAAACTCATCATATAAAGCACAACAAAGTTAGGGACATTTCATTCTCTGCCTCCAGTGAAGTCATTGTATCATTGAAATAGTCTAGCATTTCCATTTGCTTGCCCCTGCTATAAACTCTGAACTGAAATTTGTAACTCAGTTTTAATTACTGTGTTTTCCTCAAACTAGGACATCTCCTGATAATAAGCCCAATTAGGCTTTGGAGTGCATGCGCTAAAATAAGCCCCCCCCCCAAATATTACAACACATGCATGCCATCCTGGTCCCGAAACAGCCAGCCAGGGGGCCGCTTGAGGTTGTCTTCTGGGAAGCTGTGGCGGCGCTGGGTCTGTGGAGGGGCAGCGGAGGCGTTAAGGCTGCTCCCCCCTCCTCAGCAAGCTGTGCCTGGAGGAGCACGAGCCGCTGCCTCAGCTTCCCAAAAGACAACCTCACGTGGCCCCTTGGCTGGCTGTTTCGGGTCCGGGATGGCACACACGAGCCGGGATTCCTTGCTCAAACGAGCAGAGTAGAGCAGAGCAGAGCAGAGCAGAGCGATGATTGAAAAGAGTCCGATGCTTTTCAATCAAAGCACCGCTCAGCTGCAGGAGTAAAAGGTGGCAGGTAAAGAGTGGGTATGAGGTACATGTCTCTGGGTCTGCCGCCCCACCCTTCTCCACCTGCCACCCCCAAATTGCACCCCCAAATAATAAGACCTCCCTGATAATAAGGCCAAGACCATATTTATTTATTTATTTATTTATTTTTATTTTATTAAATTTATATATCGCCCCATCTCTGAAGACTCGGGGCGGTTTACAGCATAATAAAAACAACAATGATATACAATTAAAATACTAGTTCCAATAAGTCTAATTTCGTTTTCAGGGTTCCAAAAATATAAGGCAGGGTCTTATTTTGGGGGAAACACGGTATTTGTGAAAATGTCTCTCTCAAAATAGCTTTTGGAGAGGAAAATCTTAGCAGATTCAGACCTTACCTAATGTCCCTAAGAGCACGTTAACTTCTTATTTATTTTTTATGCCTATCTGTGTCTAACTATTTACATCCATAAAATAACTAAGTATTGTAATCAGATAGTTTCTTTCCCTCTATGAATTCCTTTGACCAAAGTTGCTCATTTCCTGTTGTTTAATCTTTGCATGCTCTTGGAAAGAACTGGCCTTTTAACTCCAAGGCAATATTTTAATCCACTAATTAGAAGTTGTCAGTAGGAAACATCTGTAGAAAACAGGGAAAATTGTATTTTAAGATTATTTAAATTTGGCATTTATTCCATGATAAATGGAAAAAAAATGAAAACATTGTGAAGTCGATTTTACATTTTAAGTCTTGTTAAAATATTCACAGAATGTTTGTCTTTCTTGCATTTTGAGAGTATCAAATCTCATACAAAAGCCAGTGATGTATACATTCTTTTGAATGCAAACCTTAATTGTAGTTACTTCATTTTAAAATGAAAAAAATATCATGCTTAGATATGGCTTACCTAACCATAGTTTGCTGGATTCTTGGATCAGAAATTATCTGGGTTTCCTTTTCCTCCTCACTGGCCTACCTTTTAGCTAAAAAAGGGTTCTCTCAGCCCTTATAGTAAATTCTGTTTTCTTCCACATGGTTATTTCCCAACACAATTAGGCTGATAATTTTTGAGACTAAGAATTTAGCACATTTATATTCATTTATCTACTGTAGCTTTAGAGAATCAGATCCTTTAGTTCAGGGGTTCTCAACCTCTGGGCTGCAGCCCATTACCAGGCTACAGCCTGTTCAAAACCGGGTCTTGGAAGAAATGGGCAAGTGCGTGCGCATGAAGCATGACTTGTGCGAGCAGTGGGCAAGCATGTGCACGAGTGTGATGCTCCACTAGCACTAGCAGAGAGTGCTTGTGCTCACGCAAGTGGAGCTTCACACACGAGCACAAGCCCCCTCCACTCAAGTGCCCTTGGCTTACATGAGTAGAGCTTTATTTATGCAGCCTAGGATTGCATTGGCTTTTTTGGCTGCTGCCTCATATTTAAGTGACTGTCCATTAGGACACCAAGATCCCTCTCACAGTTACTGGTATTGAGCCAAATTTTCCCTAGTCTGTACATGTACAGATGTTTTTTGTTGCCTAAGTATATTGTCCACATTGAAATTCATATTATTAGATAGGACCCTATGTTCAAGTCTGTTAAGATCCATCTGGATCTTGAGCCTATCTTTTGAGGTGTTGGCTATTCCTGCCAGCTTTGATGTTTATCTGCAAATTTGATGAGTTCCCATTCTGTTCCCTCATTTAAAATCACTTAAGATATTGAAAAGAACTGGGCCTAAAATGGAATCCTGGGATACCCCACTGCCCACCTCCCTCTATGTTGATTTCATGTTGAGTATGGTTTGTCAGACAGTTACAAATCCATCTAGTAGTGGTGCTGTCTATTCCACATTTTTCTAGCTTACGAAGAAGTAGTTTCTGGTCTTCATTGTCAAATGCCTTACTGAAATCCAAGTACCATATTTTTGGGACTATTTTTCACTCTGAAATATAAGACGCACCTACAATAGTTTTTGGGGAGGAAAACGAGAAAAAAAATCTGTCTCTGCCTCCCAGCAATTTGCCTCCTTGCAGCAAACAGCCTGATTAGCACAAGCAGCTGATTGTTGGTTGGATCGGCCTCCTTACGATCAGGTGCTTCAGGCTGCAGGGATCGCCATAGCCTATTGCCGCCTCCACACACCCCATTTTTGGCCTTCACATCCCATTTTGGGCCTCCGGTGCCCCATTTTCAGCCCATTCCAGGGCTGGTGGGTGGGCAGGGCTTCGGCAACATTCACTGTATAAGACATACAGACATTTCCACCCACTTTTGGGGAGGGGGAAGTGCATCTTATACACTGAAAAATATGATATATTATGTCACAGTATTGTGCTGATCCATTAATTTAGCCACTTTGTCAAAGAATGAATTAAGGTATGTTTGGCATGATCTGTTTTTGGCTAAGACATGTTTGCTTCGGTTTATAACTTTGTTTGCTTCTAGGTGTTTGTAGATTTGTTGCTTGATTATCTTTTCCAGGATCTTCCCAGTATTGATGTCAGGCTGAGTGTTCTGTAGTTTCTGGATCTGTTTTTCCCCGTTTTTTGAAGATGGGAAGCACATCAGCTCTTTTCCAGTCTTGAGGTAGTTTCCCCGTGCTACAAGATGGTACTTTACTTAAGAACCCTCATTCAACAATGATGCCTCTCAGTCTACAAACTTTGAAATAAAGACTGTTTGTGTTCTTCATCCCCTTTTCCAGGACAGAATGTCTTTTGTATTAATTCTGTTGTCTTCAGCAAGCTTTCTTAGTTGTGCCTATCATAATTTCTCTCTAGCCAAAGCTGTTCTAAAATTTAATGTTTTTAATTCTGAAAGAAAGACTTAGTGTCATCTCTGTTATCCAGTTTAAAAACAGGCCATAATCTTCTAGCTTTCTGGAAAGGCTCATCTATGAAATTATGTAGTTGAAAGATCTTAAATAATTCTGTAACTCAGGAATTTTCTACCTCTCACATGAATTTGTGTAACTCTCCCATAAATAAAATTTTAAAAAAATTGCCATGTGTTAGTACTTGGCTATATAACTATCAAAGTTGTATAAAAGAATAAACAAATCTTTGAAAGAAAGAGAAGGCTAAAAACATTACCATATTGTTTTCAAGAAAATTGTATAGACATTTCCTTGAAGGTGCCATCAATGAAATTCAACTTTAAAAGAGAGTTTATTGTTGTAACAGTGTAATTCTCTCTCTAGATTTGCTTCCAGTTCCATCTATGTCGGGGACACAGTTTGCAGAGACTTCTGTGCGAGAACGCATGAGAGAGAAACTGAAGGCTGCACGAGTAAGACATCAGAAATCCCATTCCCAACAATGCCTGTCATAACACCTGATTCTTTGGCGAGATCACACTGGGGATTGTTGGTATATTTGGGATGCAGTAGATAGGCAGAAGTATAGTTATGTATACTTTTAAAGGAAGAAGAAAAATAATCTGTAGCTCAAAAAGAATCAATTTAATTCCATGGTTGAGGGCTTTGAGAAGAAAAAATTAAAATTGCCCATCACATTGCCTTGAGATGGAATTCTTATTTCGCATCTTTTTTGATACCTTTGATTGGCTGCATGGAGGCAAAACATTGCTCAAGCCTACATTTTTCTTCTCTTTTGTAATGAGCAGCTTCATTTACAACAGACACAAACCTTGGCCCAAATTGGAATAATCAATGAAAAACTTACAAAAATAGAACAGATCTAATCTTGGCATGCTGGTTTTTTATGATGAATTCCAAGCAACTGAATAGGAGTCCTAGGTGGTTGGAGTGGGTGCTGTGGGTTGGAAAATTCAGTTTCTGGATTTTTGCCTGACAGGTGGTCCAGAGTAATCCTTTTTAGTGCTCTGTGGCAGCAAAGAAAGATTTCATAGGAGTTGAAAATGACGATTGAACAGAGCTAAAATTTCTCCATCTCTGAACAAGATCACTGGTGTTACATGGGATGGATCACTGAAATATATGTTAAAGTTCAAATATGTTTTCTGAAATTCTGAGTTCTTCCTTAAAGGCTTTACTAATAGCTTTTTCCTTTCTGGAGTAATTCTAATGAACTCCTTCATAATTCTTGGGCTTTATTGTAGAGGATATCATAATTTAAATAAATAATGTAATACAGGAATTGCCAATCCCTGGGCCAAAATCTACCACCAGACCATGAGCTGTTCAAAACTGGGCCGCCTGAAGCAGCGGGCAAACCTGTATGGGTGCAGGCATCCCCCCTGCATGAGCAGAGGGCAAGCACATGCACATATATTCCCCCACCCCCGGCACCGGTCCACAAAGTCAGAAAGGTTGAGGAACTCTGATGTAATATTTATTAGCAATTCCTTTTATTGTTTAGAAGAAAAAAGTTAATAATTTAAGTGTTCAAATATACAGATGTCTTTGAGACTGGTATTATATTAAAATGACTCACATGTTAGCAGACAAACATCCTGAAATCCAAATAATATTGAGGTCAGAAATGTGGGTCAAGAACTGGATTTTCTCTGGACTTGTGGCAGCTTCCAGAACTGCCAAAAGTAGTTTGTTTGGGTGACCTATTAAGTTTTTGTGTGTACTTGATAGTTCAGAGTTGCTGATGCAAAGTGATACATGATCCAACACTGGATGAACCAAGGAGCAGAACAAAGTATCTGGCATTTGGAGTAGATTTGTCAACTGTTTGTTATCTCTAATATTCAGGCTTCCCTTAACTGACATTTCTTGACACCAAAAGAAGGCAGCTCCGGCGGCCTAGAGGTGGAGCTCTTGCCTTGCAATCAGGAAGCTGTGAGTTTGATCCTAGGTATAGGTTAATATTTGGAATAGACCTCCTGCTTGAGCAGCGGGTTGGACTAGATGACATCCAAGGTCTCTTCCAACTCTGTTATTCTATGACTCTTAAGTGGGGCCTATTGCGGTACACAAAAAATTATTCTTAAAAATCTTTGACTTTTTTCCATAATATTTTCATTTTCTCTGCTTATTAAAAAATCTAATACACATTCATTTCTCCATTTCCTGGTATGGCATAATTTAAAATATGTCCACAGTATTGATTACACTTGTTTATTATGCAGAAAGTACAAAGACAATATGTCAATTAATGCAATTTTTATCCATATATTTTTGCAGATAGGTGATCATTTGTTGAGTGCAGTACAAAGAAAAGAAGGCAAGAAATCTGCAAGAGTGAAGTTTCGTGATGTTGTTAGAAGAGGCAAACAAAAATCACAGGTGATGAGTATCAGTTGAAGAGTGATGGCTTTTCAGTTTATTTTGTGATTATTTAAGACTGAATTATTAATTGATTATGGTTAAAAATACCTTTGAGCATATATGAGTCTGAAAAACACAATAATATATGATGACAATTATAAATAATTGAGTCTTAAAAATTAGGAAATGATCCAGATACTTATGTTTTATGCACCATTAGCTATGTTTAGTTTTTTACTTGCAAAGTTGAAAGATGAGGGGGATTGTTGTGATGTAATTCCATGACCCACAGTGCAAAAGGAGTTATGCAAGATGTGATATCAGCTCCAAGATGCCCAAAATCCTGACATATTTTTTCCTTTCTTCCATTCATATCTATAGATAGAAATCTGCTTATGATTCAGATTATACTATGTTCCAAAAATGTGGAGTATAATTTGGTGATGAATATAAAACTAAAACCCTTTATAGTAAACTCTTAAAATTTGTATTTCTAAATGTGACTAAATAAACATTCCCCAGTATGGAGTATGCATTGAGAAGTGGTGTTGGAATCGACCTTGGAGGTTTTCTAGCCCATACCCCCTTTTCAATCCTGGAATACTGCTGTTATGTCACCTCTAGTCCTTCTTTTCTCTAGACTAGCCAAACCCAACTCCTACAACCATTCTTTATATGTTTTAGTCTCCAGAACTTTAATCATATTAGTTGATCTTCTTTGCACTTTTTCCAAAATCTCAACATTTGTTTTGTAAAGTGGTGACCAAACCTGGATACAGTATTCCAGTGTGGTCTTACTAACTTTATAAAGTGGTACTAATACTTCATGTGATTTTGATTCTATGCCTCTGTTTATACAACCAAGGATTATATTAGCATTTTTGGCTGCTGCCGCACACTGCTGGCTCATGTTTAAGTGATCATCCACTAGGACTCCAAGGTCCCTCTCACAGTTACTGTTTTTGATTCAGGTTTTGCCTAATCTGTATTTATTTATACCTTTGGGTTTTTTTGGCCTAAGTGTAAAACCTTGCTTTTCTCCACATTATATTTCATTTTGTTGCATAGGGCCCATTGTTCAAGCCTGTTGATTAAGGTTTGTCAGCCAATTAGATGTTCTCTATCCCACATTTTTCTAGCTTACCAAACAGTAGGTTTTGATCTACTTTGTTGAATGTCTTGCTGAAGTCTAAGTATACTATGTCCACAGCATTTTGCTGATCTACTAATTGAGTCACTTTGTCAAAGGATGAAATAAGATTGGTTTGGCATTATCTGTTTTTAACAAACCCACACTGATTTTTAGTTGCAACTTTATTTGTTCCTAGATGTTTATTTAGGGTCAATGTTACATTTCAGTTCAACTTCTATATTGTCTTCAACAAGGCCTGGAAAGATTAAAGCTTTAAGAGGGTAGTAAGAAACTTAAATAGAGTTCAGAATTGAAAAATGCTGGTTTTGGACACTGAACAGTTCAAAAGGGAACTTTGAATGAAAATTGGTATATATGTGCTGAAACATTTGCTTTTGAGAAGACTGCTTGAGTAATGCTCAGAAATGCATAGTTACTGTTATAATTCTCTATGAAGGATAAACAGTAATCTTTTTTTAGAGAGTTGGCTCTCGAGTTGTAGTATGATTTTTTTAAAAAATATATAATTACTTTTCTTCATTAGATTCAGATGGATTATCCTTCTTCTGAAGAAGCCTATAATTTCTTTACTTTCAATTTTGGTTCTGAGGAAGAAAATGTAGGGGATGATGGTGAAAACAATGAAAAGAATGCATCAGATCTAAATGACAAGGGCAGGGAGAACCAGAAATCTACACTCAGCAATCGGGAAGAACAAGAAGAGAATGAAATGGTAATAATGAAGAAGCATGTACACAGCTTTTTAAACAAATACGTAGTTGACTAATTGTATTTTGTTCTAAACAAAATGTCGAAGCTTATATTTAATATCATGCCTCTCCTCTCTCCATTGATGTACGTAGGGTATCGTATCTTGAGACATTGAATCCTAGATTATATATAATGGAGAATTTAAGCCAAAGATGTTGAAAAATTGCTTATTTGTGGCTGAAAGCACACTGGAGGTCATACATTTTCTGAAATAGATATTCTTTACATCTACAGCAATCCTATTTAGAAAAAAAGTTAAATCTTATGTTTTTCACTTAGAAAGAAAATTCTTAATTTCGAGTGAATATTTACACTAGGTTTTATAACCAATGAGTTAAACAAGGTAGTGAGCATCACACAAGGAATATCAGTAGGAAATAGTGTAGCTTCTCAGTTTAGTGTAAAGGTAATTCTAAAATAAATGAATGCATAGTTCCACAAAATGCAAGAATTGTGTGATGAAAATCATGAAGATTTGTTCAGCATTCACTGACAGATTCTGAACAACCTATTGTACAGAAAATTTCTGCTGTTACTGCTAAGACACATGTTTTATTCTTTACCGTAATCCAATTCATCCCTCTTCCTTTTTTATAACTGTTTTTAATTAATTTAATTCCATTATTTTTCTTGTAATCCCATATGTTTACTAAACATTACAAATTAGACTCTTTGTTTTAGGAAGCTCAATTTGAGTAAAAATAGAATATATGGAGTTTATACACACACGTACACAGTGGTAACTTCATACACACAAACACACATATATATCTTTAGGTGTGTGTGTATTTGTATATTCTGACATCAACTCCCAGAATTCCCCAGCCAGCAAGGTAATTGGTGCTAGGTGATAACTTCATGCTGGTGGGGAATTCTGGGAATTGATATCCACTCATGTTAAAGTTGCCAAGGTTGAAAACACTTCTAAATTAATTTGCCGACCTGGCCCCACATGAGGTAGAACCAGGGCTTTTTTTCTTCCGAAAAAGGTGCCCTCGTCGCGCTAAAAAACCCGGAAGTGATAGCGCGCGATTGGTGGAGACGGACCACGTGATCCGGACTCCGAAAAGGATCCGGAACACAGTTCCGCCCCGTTCCCACAGAAAAAAAGCCCTGGGTAGAACTAATTAAGGCTTACACACCAGTGAAACATAGAATTTGTGTTCTCTTACTCAGGCATTATTTTCAGACAGTTTGTTTTATTTGTTTTATTACTGGGACTTCAATCATAAGACTAAAGAGGATTGGAAGCTTTTTTTTTAATGTAGATCATTTTTACATATTTCAGCAATGCCCAGATGGGCATCCATGTCAAAAATAAAAAGAATATGGATCATGTATGTTGCTTGTAAATTACAGTTATGAGAAGCATACATCTATATTTGAGTTATGTTGAAATATAAAATTTTAGGCTTAACAGCTGTGTTACAGTACCTCCTAAAATTGTAGTCAGTAATAGTCACCAGTGGTCTGATATGGTACATACAGTTTTCTTGAGATAGTCCTCAAACATCCAGTGTAGGTTCCTGACAAACATGATTCTTTGATGCAAAAATGATTGGAAATAATTTTTTTTATGAAAACTTCTATGATTGCAAACCTCTAAAGCACAGTTGTGCTGCAATTGAGTTCTGATTGAAAACATTTATGTGGTAAATACAGGATGAAGAGGAACATCTTTTCCACGATAAAGGGAATGATGGCATATTTATTATAGAACAGACATGTCAAGATTTCTTAGAAATTAGACCTGCAGAATATGAAAGCTATTCTGGAAGGGTGCAGAAAAAGAAAGATACTTTGTTTATTCCCAGTATGTTAAGAGGTATGTTGGCTGGAATTATTTTGAAATATTATATCAGATAAAATATATAGCTTTATCTGTCTTGTCTGTCTGTCTGTCTGTCTGTCTGTCTGTCTGTCTGTCTGTCTGTCTATCTCATTTTTTTCATTATGACTATAGTTCAAGAGAAAAACTTGGTTTTTAATACATTCTGAAATGCCTCTGGGTGGATAATTTATTTTAAGATTTTACTAAGTAACATCCATTTTCTTATTTAAAGGTAGATGGGATTGCATGTTTGTGCCTTGGATTTAATTTTGACTCCTGGCAACAGTCTGGACAACTTTTGGCAATTTTCTTGGCAAGATTATTTGGAAGTAGTTTGCCATTGTTGTTTCAACTCTTAAAGAAATTAAAGACTTGAAGATTAAAATTAGGAGGATGGGACTAGAGAGGTGGTTCTAAAAAGAATTAACACTCAAAATAGAGATGTGAATGTGCAGGGAAAAGTGAGAACTTAGGTAAAATTCAATTAAAAATAGCGGTCAAAAATATGAAGTATTATCAAATAAAAATAAAGTTATATGAATGGGTAATATCAAAGTCCTGGCCACCTCCAGGAAAGCAGAAAATACTCAGGGAAGAATCCTGAAATGGAGCGCAAGGGAGAACCCATGGTGAACCCTGGTGCAGGTCCAATGAAGGAAATCCAGGGCGTGGCCCAAGCAGACTTTGGAGCCCAGGTGATGGTGGCCTGACCAAAAACTCGACTAGAGAAGACCGAGCGACAAGTGATGTGAGAGGAAACCATAGTGATTGGGGACCTCTATCAAACAGAAGAGGGCATCTGGCAGAGGAGGGCACTGAAGGCAGCTGAAGTTGAGTTTCCCCTGATCTTCCCTCAGATGTCATTCTCCCAGGTGACAAAGTGGAGAGCAAAGAGAGCAACAGAGTGGGATGAGTACATGGAGTGGCGATACCTTACCACCTACTGCAGCCCATCGGTGGAACAGCTGAGGGAGAGGTTTCTCCACCTGGACATGCGCAGAGCGGAACTGGCACACAGGATGGAGCCATTGGCTGAGGTCGGAGTTCAGCTGGCCCCATCACCCCACCTCCTCAGAGCCTAAGCCTGGCTGCTGCAACCAGGGCAGCAAGTCCCCTGCAGAGAGCCACCGCCTCAGCTAGCTCTCCCCGAGGCAAGATCCCGCGAGGCACCACTGGGCTGTGAGCCCACTGGTAGGCACTGCCAGCTGGCTGCCACCCCAGCTAGGATGGCCTGGTGTCCAGCCATGACCCCACCCTCCAGTGCCTGGCTAGTTTCCTGGACACTGGGGCCTCTGCCTCCACCCATGGACCCCCCTCCAATAAAGACCACATTCGATGGGAGCTTGAAGAAGCTGTCATTCTTCCTGAACCAGGTGTGGGCCCACCTGGGCCTGTATGCCCTAGCCTACCCCATGACTGCGAACCTTGAAAGAGAAATGGTGGATTGGGTGACGGGCCTCCAAGGTGAAGAAGTGTCAGAGCTGGGGTACATCGATGACTTCCTAGTGGAGTTCAGGGCCAGGTTTGAGGATGAGACCCAAATTTGGAAAGTTGAGTCAAAGATCTGGGTCCTCAGACAAGGGAGCCGACCAGTGGCTGAATAGATTCAGAAGTTCTGGAGAGTCGCAGACAAGTTGAGGCACTGGCCAGAGCAGCTGCTGGTCTATCACTTCAGAGATGGCCGAAAGAACTATTCCATACCTGCCTGTCCCAGGGAATACCTGGCCGGATCTACAATTGGTACTGGATGGCAACAGTGGTGGATTTCAACATAAGTATAAGAAGCATGGTGCCCCTGAAGCCAGGCTGAAGAGGAGCCAAGAACAACGGCTGTCAAATTCTAAAGTAAAGCTTGTTCACATTATAATTTGTCATAACAGGAGGAAGGGAGGCGTTTCTCTCTACGGGCCTCAATTAAGGATGCAGAAGCACATTTTTTTCAAGATAAGGGAAAGCGAAAGCCAGGTTCTGGCACGCAGTGATGCTTATAGGAGAATGTGATTGATGACATCAGCCATGAATGTATTTCATTGGAGAATGTGTCTCTAGGGGGTTGGGGGGAAAAGGTCATAGGGGAATGTAAATTGGGTGGATCAGATGCAGCTTCAAACAGGTCTTGCCGACATGTTTCCAATTAAACATTTTGGAGTTTTTGAAGTTTGACTCATGGCTCGTGATTTATTTGGAATGACTGTTCGGAAACCTGACATTTATATTGCTGTCTATTCGCTCAAGGTGACTCAAGGCAGCTTACACTAATATAAAACTACATGCTAAAAAGCTTATAAACATTAAATAAATTAAAATAATAAAATCACCCCCCACCTCCCATCCTAGCGACAGCAGATCACACAAGCCATTTGATGGGCTCCATCCCACTCCATCCCACTCAGGGTTCCCCAGGCTAGCTCACAGATCAGGTCTTCAGCACCTTCCGGAAGAGAATTAGAGTAAGGGCCAGTAAGAGCCTTGGTGGCGCAGGGGAATGATTGCACTAATTGTAGTAATTGCAAGACTTCTGCTAACAGCCAGCTGCCTGTAATTAGGCAGATCGAATCTGACCAGGCTCAAGGTTGACTCAGCCTTCAATCCTTCCGAGGTGGGTAAAATGAGGGCCCAGATTGTGGGGGCAATATGCTGACAATGACTCTGTGAAACGCTTAGAGAGGGCTGTAAAAAGCACTGATAAGTGGTATATAAATCTAAAGTGCTATCGCTATTGCTATTGCTAATCTCAGGGGGGGATGATATTATATAGAGAGGGAGCCACCACGGAGAAGGCCCTTCTTCTGGGTCCCACCAGGTGTATCTCCCTCAGGGATGGGACCCGCAACATTCCTTGCCTTCCTGCTTTAGTGGGTCAGGGAGATATGACCGGCAAGAGACTGTCCCTCAGATAACCTAGACTCAAGACATGGAGGGCTTTAAAGATGACAACCAGTAGTCCTCAATTTTCAACCTGTCACTTAATACTGTAGCTGTTCAAAGATACGGCAAAAAAGGTTACTTACAACCCATCCTCAAAGTTACAACTGCCGAACTACACCCGATGATCGCATTTTAGACACATGGCAATCAGCTCACTTTTATGGTAGACTTTTATGACTGCAATGATTCATGACCAAAATTCTGCATTCAATTGTAATCGTAAATCGAGGATTAGCTGGGATTAATTTACATTTGAACAATGTTTGCTTTTAAGAGAGCCCCCGTTCAAAGTATATGAGGAACACCAGAGAAATGCACCACCATAAAGCTGGCACATTAACTTCCTTGCCACCCAAAAAGGAACTTTTGATAAAGCTGTTAAACAATTATGTGTCCTTTGTGAAAGCGTGAGGCCCCCTCCTGTAATCCAGAAAGCCTTTTATATCCTCTCAGGGGATAGGCAGGTGTCTTCCCAAGGCAGTGACAAGCTCCTTCTTTCTGATCTTTGGGAGTTGAGGCCCTTCTGCAGTTCTTGACAGCTTCTCTTCTGCTGGAATGCCAAGAGTGACTTACTTATGGCCGCATTAAAGCTGTAAACTGTTGGAAAGGAGCCATCGAGTTGCTTGCAGATGACAAATGAGGTATTCTTCAGAGCAAAACAAGGAAGGAAAATGATCGATCGTGTATTCTCTCAGGGTGTTATACATAGTTGAAGTCATGCCTCTCTGCTCATTTTGCCATGATCAATTTTGCTGCTTTTTTAAAAGAAAAAAAAATCTCTATGCTGCTGGCTGAGAACTGGTCTTGCTGGCTCCATTAATTTAGATTCTCCAACAAATAGAAGAGCAAACAAATACTCATCATCATCATCATCATCAATACCCCCATTTCTGCAACAACAATAAGCTTTTGCAAGGAGAAGAAGGAAGGTGTTTGGGACCATTTCAACTCTTCCATTAGAACAAAGCTCAGCAGGTAACTGGTATATAATTTATTTGGATGGGAGAAGGCAACAAGAGGGTGTTCTTATCTCCCCTCTGCTCCACCATACAGTCATTTGGTGCACAATTCTGGGATCCCAGCTGGTAAATCTTTATGTGGAAGTTGACTATGTGTATCTAATCTGTTGTCTTCAGCTTCATAAATACCACCAATATTTTGATGGACATGTTTTGGAGGGATGAAATTTGGAAACTGGCTGTTCTGACCTAGGCTTCCTGAGACATTAACAAACACTCAATTAAGTCCAAAAAAACCTCTTTATTTTCACGGCTGTGAATTATATTCGTTCACAGCCCTTAATAAGTCCAAAAACAGGGCAGAAATAAGTCGACAGCCGTCTGCCACAGTCTTTCAAGAACAAGCTAATAAACTTTTATCTTACTTGAATGGCTGCCAACAACCTAAGTGCCAATTAGCTTGTGCAAAACTAGCCGGAGTCCCAACAACGCACACACAGCTTCAGAGTGCAAACCAAACTGAATAAACAACGTTGCTTCCTGCAAAGAGCTTCTGTGCCTTTGCTCCTCCTTTTATGTCGTATGGGAGGGGCCAATCATCTCCGAGCCTCCAGAGTCCGCACATAACTCTCAGATGCCCTGGCCCCATCTCTGCATTGGATGCAGATCCCTCGCCCGAGCCTTCCTCAGCCTCCCCAACCTCTTCGCTGTCCGATTCCGCTGCCAGCTCCACAGGCGGACCACAACAGTTTTTGTCTCCAGGCCTTTAATCACAGCTGCCAGTTCTTTAGCTGGTATTGGCCTTCACGTTCATAGCATTCTTCCCAAGAACCTCGGATGTCATAATGTAATCGGCGTAGTATACGTGCAGATCCAAGCAATGTGGCCTTTTGTAATTGACAGATGGAAATGTTGTCAATTCCCTTTGGGTCTCTTCTTGCCAAGAATCCACTCCTGAATCCCTCAAGACCAGTTTTATTCTCTTTAGCCTGTTTTCTATTGTCCGTATTTGTCATCCCAGCCTCCGTTTGCCGTTTTCCTCCAACCAGGTACTTAAAAACCAAAAATCCTACTAGAACCCATGTTTCCGGCGTCTTACATTGGCTTCAAGTGATGTTTCCTCACTGAACAGGTTGCCCCTGTCCTTCGGCCCACGAAGAGACGCCAGTAAGAGCAACTCCACGCAACCATGCTCAAATCCGACACGTTGCATCTCTGCTCAGAGTGTAATTCTTCATCCTCCTTTTCTTTGGGCTCCCTGATGGATAGTGAAATCTTTTTCTCTCTTTTCTTTTGAACCTTGAAGGCTTCGTCCATCCGTCTTTCAGAGTTAACTTCCATGGGGAACGACACAACCCCGCCTTGCTTTTTAGAGCATTAAATCCAGCAAGTCGGAATTCGTCATCCAACGCCGTTCGAGGGG
>JAOYMU010000302.1:43747460-43758155 GCA_025802295.1 Psammodynastes pulverulentus | reverse complement strand
TACCCATTAAGGGAGCCGCGGAAAAACTCCGTAATTTTTAAGGGAGCTGCGGACAAAATCAGAAGTGCTTAAGGGAGCCGCGACCCGGAAAAGATTGGGAACCCCTGGGGTAGATGTATGACATCCCCTTCTTCAATGTATTAAATGGCTTAAAATATAAGCAATGTCTCTAACATTGTAAAGCATCAGTTGGGAATGTGAAAAAGTATGTTCTTTTGTGTGCAAAATATGCAGTCTTGTTAGCTAAGAACCTCGGTTATCTGAAGTGAAGGTTGAATAGTTTGCATAATGTAACAAAGAATATGGATGTTCAAGATCAAGGTTAGTATGTTTGACAAGTAAAACGGAATGAATGGTTGCAAGTTATATATAAATAGTAAACGACTAGAGAAGCTGATGAATTTGTGTACCTTGGCACAATGTTTACTAAAGATTGAAAAACAGATGGAGAAATTTTAAGATGTTCAACTGCAGGTTGAAAAATAACAGGTAGTGCATTGTCTGTTGTGAAGGATAAGTGAGAATGGCTGTGCTTAATATACTGCTATGGCTTACTTTGGAAATGAGAGTTAGATATGTCAAAATAAATCTCATAAAGGTAAATTGAATGTAAATGAATCACATAAGCAGTGAATATAGTTAAATAAGAAAAATGTGTCAAAAATGAATGGAGATTATTGTATTCATTAATAAAATATTACAAACAATTAACAAAAAAGCAGCTAATGGTGTGTGTATGTATTTGTGTGTGTATCTGTGTGTGTATATGTCTGCATGATTTCAAAAATATGAACGGAATAAAATTTGCTATCATCTCTTCACCACCCATAAAATTACAATTGGGACAACTGATTATAGGTTTCACTTTGAGAATTGAAATGAATTCAAGGAATTAAATGAGTGATAAAGGTAATTTTAAAAAAGTAAAACCTTTTTTCATGTATAGATGGTCCTTCTTTAATTATCACAGATGGAATTGGCAACTTAATTATAAAGCAAAATGATCACTAAAATTGTACAATATTATTTCAGCTTAGTAATTGAAAAGAGTCACTAAATGAGTCAGTCACTAATTGAGAATTACTTGCAATGCAGTGTTCTGCCTTTCAAGGCACATATAGAGAATTAGAACTCCATAGAGTGTATTGAAATTGATACAGATTACTTCATAAATGATTTAAAAGGTAAAAGTTCCCCTCGCACATATGTGCTAGTTGTTCCCGACTCTAGGGGGAGGTACTCATCTCCATTTCAAAGCCAAAGAGCCAGTGCTGTCCAAAGATAACTCCATAGTCAGGTGGTTGGCATGACTAAATACCAAAGGCAAACGGAAAGCTGTTACCTTCCCACCAAAGGTGGTCCCTATTTTTCTATTTGCATTTTTAAGTGCTTTCAAACTGCTAGGTTGGCAGAAGCTGAGACAAGTAATGGGAGCTCACCCCGTTATGCAGCACTAGGGATTCAAACCACTGAACTGCCAACCTTTTGATCGTCTTAGCCACCGTGTTCACATAAATGATTTACAAATTATATAATTCAAATCATTCCATTGCATAAAATAGTGTAGACCTAATAGAAAATTGCTTTATATTGAGTTAATCCTACTCATCTTAATATCGTCTATATTTAAATACATACTGGTTAAATATGGCAGTCAAAAAATAAAAATACAGCAGTGATAAGAAGAGTATGAAAGTCCCATCTAAGCAGGAAGATGTTACTCCAGAGATGGACTTAGGAATTGCCTCGGCTGTGCAGGAGTTAAAGAAAAAGTCAAAAAGGAACAAAAAGAAA
This sequence comes from Psammodynastes pulverulentus, assembly GCA_025802295.1. Lineage (NCBI taxonomy): Eukaryota > Metazoa > Chordata > Lepidosauria > Squamata > Psammodynastidae > Psammodynastes > Psammodynastes pulverulentus. The sequence goes on along the minus strand of JAOYMU010000302.1, from coordinate 43,756,361 downwards.
CATTAAGCCATTGGGAAGTGCGGGACTTTATGAATTCTTTATATGCTATCAGTTTTGAGGTGCTTATCACATGAATTCTTTATAATGATGGTAATCAAAGTGAAGTAATTGTGATTGTGATTTTTGTGGCTTATAATTTACTTAATGTTAAGATTTTTAAGGGATATAAATACTACAAAATAACTTTAACTTACTTTTCTTAGAGAATAGAAGAGCCTCTCTTTTTTTTCTTTTTATAAGAGACTTTAGGGGATTGTCTTGTGGTTAAAATACTTGTATTTTATTGTTAAATGAGAAGGGTTTAGGTGATAGTTAGGATGTATATTTTGTATCTTTGTTTCCTTTCTCCACTTCTATTACTTGTTAGTTATATTTTACCGGATTTTATTTGGTATCTTTTATCCTTTATTACTATCTTCTTTTCTTTTTATTGATTAAGTAATTTGAGGAATAGAATATAAAAGGATGTTAGAAATTTGGAGACTTACTGTACTGAATTAAGTTAGATTAACTGTTTATAGTTTAAAACTGAAGAGATTTTTGTCTGATTTGGTCTTTCTTCTTTTCTTTTGAATTTTGAGTTATAGGATTTAGTATTGTTTAACTAGAAAAATGTTTAATTATTTTTATAGGTTTTAAACACATATTATTATATTACTATTAAGTTAGAATGGAACTGAGGAGAAAATTTTAGTTAATATAAATGTATAATGTAAGCTAAGCTAGAGATAAATTTGTATACTACCCTGTGCTGGTTCTGGGAAGAGGGAAGGGAGGGTGGGAGAAAATTTGTTGGAAAATATTTGTAAAACTTTTTCAATTAAAAAAAAAAAGATGGAAGCAAGAAAAAAGCTAGAATAACTTCCTAGAAGGTAAAATTAGATATTATGGGGAGAGTTTCCTAAAAGGATAGGAATTTTTCAGCCCTACCTTCTAGGCAGAAGATATATAGGTAAACCTTACTCATATTTGGAGAAAAATCACAACTATTATTGTGAATGAAGGTAAATATAAGTGTCCCAGGATAATATTGCAGGATCAAATCTACCAGTCACCATGACCAAAAGTTTGTTCTTCCAAGTTTTCAGGCTCGTGCTGGGGCCTATCATCAGGAAACCTCTCTCTCTCTCCAGAATATGTGCACTGGGCTGTTCTATGCACTGTATTTATATGGTTACTGGTTGTGTGTAACTTTTTGTTGTTAATTAGAGTGTTGATGGCTGGCTATTGAAGTCCTTAATTGTTTCCTTGTGCCACCATACCCTTGGCTCTTAAGTACCTGATAGGCTGATAGTAAATCAGCACTCCTATTGACTGACGAAGGGCCCATTTCAATAATTTCTCTGGCTATTTTTGTCCCTGCTTGGCCAACAATCACAGTAGCTGCAAAATTTAATGCATATCCTTGTTCATTGCAATGTTTGGCTACCAATGAGTTTGGGTCTTCTTGTCTAACCCTATTCTGGATTCTCTCGATGGGGAAAAAACTTCACTGCTATTCATTCATTGCTTCATTGCTATTGCTGAATTTAGTTTTATGAGAAATAGAAATACCAAAAAAGGATTAGTGACACGTGTTTGTGCTCTGCCTTTTTCAAAACAGAGACAGTAATCTCTTGCAACAAATTACTTACCTGAGACCATTATCTGTTATCTGATAACATCCCGACAAACTGAGGAACTGAAGAACGCGGGCTGTCTTTTGGTCCAATTTTGCACTCGTGAGGTGTGCCAAGTCTTTCCCCTCTATCTGCCTATTAGTCCTTGGTGCGTGGTTAAGTAGCCCAGGGGATGGGGGGAGTGCCTGGAAAGTTTTTAATGCTGATCCAGTACAACAAAAAGAGTGGCCACAGTAGGTGAGGGCCGCAGAAGCACAAGGTTGCTGCTCCTTCCAACAAAAGTTAGTCCTTAATCCAAAAATGTCTTTATTGCAGCAGGATGCAGAGCAAGGGAAAGGGGAGGCTGGTTCTATCACACAATCTCCTTCAAAATTTCTGTGCTTCCACACTGCAGCATCTTCAATATCGGCCAGATCTTTGGCATCTAACATCCAGATATAACCAGAGTTGAAACCCTCTGATCTGACCGGTACATTCCAATGGCTTTTATTTTCTTCTTCCTTAATCACATTTTCATTTGTTATATAGTGCAGGCCACAATCCATTTTGCTGAACTCCAAGGCAATCTCTTTGTTTTTCCACACAGTTTTTCCTCTGTTTTGAAAACTTTTCTGAGATCGTACTTCGTGGGAAGACAAAATCCCTAGAGCTTTAGAAATTTTTCTTACAGCCATATCTGTTATTCTTTCACAACCAGAGAGATCAAGATGCCGGAGACTCTGGCAGCAACCAATCCAAGACCAACTGAAACAAGTAATTGTGTGGAATTATTGTAATATTTATGTATTTATTTTAACAGTTTATACTGGCATGGTGGATACTGGCAGCTAATAGTACATTAACAAACCATCCCCAAAGCAAATATTAAAACACAAAAACAACAATATGACATGCAGTGAAAATGTTCATCCCTTAAAATGAAAATTTTCACCCTTAAGTGAAAATGTAGATATGTATACTAGGAAAAAAACATATCAGATAGGAACCATGACTGTAATTTTCTAAATGAGAATCTCTCTAAATCAGCAATAACTGTTCGACTAACTTAAAGGGAAAACATGTTACTAAACAGGACTCTGCTAAGCCTTTGAAAGGGAGCTCTGCAAAAAGTATTGGCATCAGCAAGGCTGCCTGCATTTCTGCAGTTACATCTTCCAGAATACCCAGTGTGGTTATTCTTCAAATTACCTCCAACAATATGCGCACACAAACACTTCCACTGGAGCTGCCATTAAAATGAAGATTCATCTTTGCACATACAACTGGGGAGGGCTTTTGAAGCAGCTTTGCAAAGGTCATTTACCCTACTGCCAACATGCTTCCCAAAACACTCCTTTTGTTAGCCTCATGCCTTGTGTGAACTGCCACCTCCATTCTGCTACTTCTTCCCCAGCCAGGCCTTGTGAGCTTTCTTTTGAAGACAAGGCTCCATCACTCTGTCCTGCTCACTGCATGCCTCCATGGGATGCTCCCTGGCTCAAGGCCTGTATCCCAGGTCAGCAGCAGGAAGAAGTTGGTAAAGGTCAGCTGGGCACAATAGAGATGGAGGGGGGAGAAAGGCTAATAAGGGGACTTGAAGCAAACACTGCAGTCCTAAATTCAAGCCAGTTGTCAAGCACCCAAGGCTTTTTTTAATAAAATTTATTAATTTTCTATTGATTACATTTCTTAGTGCTTAATAAACATCATGTTGTCTAGATATTTAATTTGCTTAACAATACAGATTCCATTCTTACTCTCCACCCCCTTTTTTCCAACCACTGGTAAAATAAGTTCCATGTTTGATAATATGCTGTGTCTTTTAGTTTAATTTTCAATGTAAGTCTATCCATTTCTGTACAGTCTAGTATCTTAATTATCTCTTCATCTTGCTGTGTTTCTTCATCTTTCCAATATTGTGCGAAGATAATCCTTGCTGCTGTTAAAACATGTAATACCAAATACATACTTTTCTTGTCAAATTTTCGGATATCATCCATAAAAAAATAAAACAGTTCAGGTTTAAAATCTACATGTGTCCCTATTATCTTTTGTAGCCACCTGTGTATTTTTGCCCAACATTTTTTTGTTTTAGCACCAGTCCACCATATATGATAAAACATACCCATCTTTTGATTACATTTGCTAGACATGTTTTTAAACATTTTAGCTAACCTAGCAGGTGGTAAATGCCATCTATGAAATATTTTATTTAAAAAATTCTTTATAAGAAGTTGCCTTCGTTAATCTATAGTTCCTTTCCCATAAAATTTGCCATTTCTGTAATTCTATATTATAGCCAAAGTTTCTTTCCCATTGTACCATTGTGTCTTTTATTTGTTCATCCTCCATTTTAAAATTCAGCAAAAGGTTATATACTGTATACCTTAATTTTTCATCAGAGTTCAACAGTGTCTTATCAAAAGGTATTTGTCCCTTATAAAAGCCATACTTTTCCATATCTATATCATATCTAGATTGTATTTACAATTGAGGCCACCATGATAGTATAATGTCATGTTCTTCAAGCTCTTGCTTCAATTTTAATTTCCCTTCAGTGTCCAAAATGTCTTTATATGTCACAATTTTTTCAAACTTCACCAGATTTGGGTATGGCTTCCATCGTTGAAAGCCATTCTGGAATTTTCAAGTATATTTTAGGTTTTATTTTTTCCTATATTGATATTAATGAGTTTCTTACATAGTGATTTTGAAATATGCATGGACTGCATTCTTCTCATACTATAGGAAAGCTTGCCATTCTAATTGTAAATCATGTCCTTCTAAGTATGACAGTCTGTAAGGGTTATCCATTCTTTTAACCATGCTATCACACATGCTTGATAATATAAAGACCAATCTGGTAGTCCAAACCCTCCATTTTCTTTAGATTCTTGAGGCATTTTCAATTTTATTCTCGCTTTCTTTCCTTGCCAAATAAATTTCAGCATCAATTTGTTCAAATCATCAAAGAATTTCTTTTTATATTTAGGGTTTGGTTTCTCTTTGTTCTCTTATTAGTACCTTTTCTTCTTTATCAGCGTTTTCTTTCTCTTTGTCTTCTTTATTCTGTATCATTGTATCTTCTGTTATTTTTTCTCACTGTTTTCTTTTGGGTTCCTTATCTTGTGCACCTTATTTTCTCCCTTCAAAAATGCTTGCATAAAAATCCACTACCTTAAAGATAAGTTTAGTCTATATCTTCTAGAGTTCCAGTTAATTAGGATCCCCTTTGGAACCAGCCATCTAAAATTTATTCCTTTTTCATTCAGCTTTGTTATCAATAATTGATATTGTCTTCTTAGTTCTCTTATCTTCCAGGGGATCTGTTTCAACACCATGATTTCCTTTTTTCTGTATTGTAGTGGTTCTTCCCTCACTGTCTTCAATATTTCATCCCTTACTGTTCTCCTGCAAATCTAACATGGACCTCCCTAGGCACTTTGTGGCTTCATGCATAGCTTGAGTTTAGACTGTAAATTTGGTCAATCTCCTCTACTATTACAACTTTCTCAATTTGCAAAGCATCTGCCAGCAGGGTCGTAATCAATTCCATTAAATCTTCCTCATCTTCAGGTATATTCTGAAATCTTAATATGTATGAAGCTTTCTCCATTTCTAATTTAGCCACTGCATCTTCCAGAATTTTGTTTGCCTGTGCCAATCTTTGGTTTTCTTCTTTTATTTCTTCCATCTTTTTTTGCATTTCTTCTGTTTTATCTTCTGTTTTCTGAATTCTTTGTTTATTCTTTGTAAACCTTTGTTGAAAATTTTCTAGCTGGGAATTTATGTTAAGGACCTGTTCATTTATCTTGTCTATTTTTTTCCCATCTTGTGTTGATTACTTTTTATCTCACATTTTATCTCATCGTGATATTTTCTTATATCTTCTTTTTGTGAGGCAATTGCTTCCTGAATCATCTGTAACGTTGTCTGCATTTCTTTCTGAAAGATTTTTCTTGCTGGACCATTAAATCTACCGATCTCTGGTGTACAGTACTAGGAGACCTAGACGAAGGTGGTGAAGAGGAAGGCTTTTTACCAATTTAAGTGAGATTTGAGGCACTCATTTTTATTTCAGCAAATGTTCAGTTTTTCAGCTAATAACAAGTAATATGTTAACGTTGTATAATATAGCCAAAATTATTCAACTTCTTATAAAGCAATTTAAATTACATCTTAAATTTTACAACTTTTAACTGTACAGTTTATACACTTTCCTTTGTTTATCAGCTTTATTATCTAACAGGTTCCAATAATCCAATGTTTGAATCCACCAAAACAAAATACGGTTTTTAATCCAGCTCTCTCAATTCTTAGGAGTTGCAGTTCAATCGATGTTTGTAATCCGAACACCGAGATCTGTATAATCAGCTTGTCTTGCCAAATCAATAAATCCAAGTCAGTTTGTAGTCCACAAAAGCCGTCAGCTTCAAGTAGTCCAAACAATAAATTCCACCAAATAATAAACAGTGAAATGCCTTGTTCTCTTTATTTGTCAGCTGTGTCTTATTCAGCTGATAAATTATCACCTTCCAAGTCACCACCTGTTATTTATGTCTGGGTTTAGAACAACATCTTCTGTTTACATATAAGATGTTTCAACAATTTTCTCCTCTTTGTCACAAGGTGTCACTCTCCCTCAATTAATTTTTTAGGAATCCGTAACCCAAATAAAGTTTAGTTGATTAGTTATTTTGAGCCATCTTTGCTCTCAAAAGTTTTAAGAAAACTTTAAAAGTTCTCAATGTTGCCATATAGAGTTTTTTTCATATATGTTCATTCTGGTTTTCTATTTTAGTTCCCCTTTTGGACGCCTCATTCATTTGACTGCTGCTTCTTTTCCTCTGGTGAAGGGGGATATATTTCCCTTTTCCTCCAGTTGCATCTGGGGGCTTTTCTTTCTTTTGGGATTTATCCATTCCAGGAAGTAATTTTCAAAGTGATATAGAAAAAGTAATCTTACCCAGCTTCAGAGCATGTTGTTGATAATCTTTTTATTGGTACTCAGCAGTACCCAGAGCTTTCTTTTCTCTGGTTGTTGATGGCTTCAGGCAGTTGCGCAAATGCAGCTAGCCCTTTCTCCTGACAGTTTGGTGGCTTTCCTGGATCGAACGAGCGAACCGTCTGCTCATGATCTACAGGATTCCCACCTCTATTGTCGCCTCTATGGGGCAACTTTCACCCCCTTGGGGGCCTCTGACAGGATGAAATTGATAGCACAAAGCAGAGCCCAGCTTTTCTTCGACCATGTCACCATGACACCAATCGGAAGTCCATCAAGCACCCAAGTTTTGATCATATGATTGTGAGGGTGCTGAAACAGTTCTACTGTAACTTCATGGACTGGTTGAAACCACCATTTAGCACCATCTAACTTCAAACAATCTAATGGTCGTTAAGTGGGTAAATGCTGGGAATGATAAAATGTAACAAGGTAACCAATTTCTCATACATACAGACTACTACTTAAAATGAAAGCTACCAACCTTTCGAATGCAGAATCAGAAATATCAGTCTGAGTGAGATCAAGGTATTCCAGGTTAGGACAAAGTTCCAAGATGTGTCTGACCTATATTAAAAACAGTTTAAGAAGGCTGAATTATAAAAGGAATACAGAAAATAGCAAAACATCTTTTCAACTTTTATTTATATATTTTTAGTTCATCTTAATCTTAAGTGTCAACTACAAAAAAGATGACACACATTTTAAAAATGCATTCAGGATACTTCTAGAGAATCACATATTGTATATACTGTACCATTTTATTAGATATGGCTGAACTGTATGCCAGTATAATGGTTTTCACTGATGAGCCTACACGTGGCAGAATATTATGGATTATGCCTTGAAGTAAGTCCTTCTCTTTCTGTACAATGCTGATAGCCGAGGATTCTTCTCCATTTTCTTCTATTTTTTAAAAAATGAGAAGAAACAATTGATAAAAATGAATGTTCTAAACTACTGTATTAAGAAAAAAACTGGAAGTTTATAGTTAATTGCTGTTTATCCTGTCACCTGGATCAATTTGCTGTAGTTAATACTGTGATTTGTTTGAATTAAATCAAGTCATATCTAAGCTAAATGTTAGTATTAGTCCAAGTTCAGTATTCATATTATACTAAGCTAGCATGTTTCAATCAGTGATAACATGTACTAGTAATTGTATGCAGAGACAATCTAGATGGGACATGACTTTCCTGCATAAAAAGAAAAAACAATGTATATACTCAAGGTGGTGAACCTACCTAATCTGCCTCCTATCTTCCTGACAACAGCCTGTGAGAGTAGATTGGGCTGAGAGAGTGTTACTCAGATAACTTTCATGCCTACAGGAGGACTAGAACTCATCATCTCCTTGTCTCTAGGCCAGCACCTTAGCCCAGGAGTATTCAACCCCTGCAACCCACTACTGGGCCATGGTCTGTTCGCAACTGGGCGACACAAATGATGGGCGGCACATATGCAGGTCCATTTGTGCGAGTGGTGGGCACACATACACCCATGTCCAAAGGAGCTGTGCACGGGTGCACCTGCCACTCACACAGAACAATCCTGTCCCCCCTCTGCCAGGCGACCAAACCAGAAAGGTAGGAGCCCACTGTCAGATTGGCCCCACCTATCCCTAGGAAAAAATGACCCTTGAATCCATAGGTTTTACAGAGAAGATACTTTTACAAGAGATGCTGAGTGCAGTGTGAATGAAGCACGCTCTGAAGAAAAACAGTGCAAAAATTGTATATTGAAAGCAATCCCCAATGTCCAAAAACCTCCCCACTGGGAGAGTAGTTCAATCAGATCTCATTCCAATGTTTTAGGAACTCAGTGTCTCAAGCAACAGTATAAATTCCTTTCCCACGACTAGCAACCTTGAAGCTTGACAAACAGCTGGGTTTGGCACCTTTACTTCCTGTTAAGTGTCCATACTCCCCAATTTCCCATAGCATTCTTTCACATCTCCAGCAGGCTTCCCTTCTGAGATGCCCACTCTACCCTGGTTATGGCAGTTGCTAGCGAGCTTCAAAGAAAGCGAAGATGAGCAGCTGACATTTGGCTCCCCCTTTACAAAGGCGTTAGGACTAAGAGAAAAGAAAACAGAATTTTAAGTATTTAATTGAGGTCCAATATTTTGTGTTTGTGTCTGTTTCTTTAAGAGGCTCCTCTGTCCCAGACTCATTACCTGTAGTAATGGCACCTGTTTGAACCTATTATCAGTATAAAAGATACCTGTCCACAACCTCAAACAGTCACACTCCAAACTCCACTATGGTGAAGACCAAAGAGCTGTCGAAGGACACCAGA
>JAOYMU010000302.1:43527636-43537780 GCA_025802295.1 Psammodynastes pulverulentus | reverse complement strand
TCCTCGTCTCTTGGTGATTGGCCTAAGAACTCACTGTCGTTTGGTGATTTGCCCAAAGTCACCCAGCTGGCTTTCATGGCTAAGGTGGGACTAGAACTCTCCATCTTCTGGTGATTGGCCCAAAGCCACCCAGCTGGCTTTCATGACTAAGGCGGAACTAGAACTCACTGTCTCCTAGTGATTGGCTCAAAGTCATTCATCTGGCTTTCACGCCTAAGGCGGGACTACTGATTGGCCTAAGCACTCATTATCTCCTGGTGATTGGCTCAAAGTCACTCATCTGGCTTTCACGCCTAAGGCGGGAGTAGTGATTGGCCTAAGCACTCATTACCTTCTGGTGATTGGCCCAAAGCCACCCAGCTGCTTTTCATGGCTAAGGCAGGACTAGAACTCCCAGCCTCCTGGTGATTGACCTAAAGTCATTCAGCCTTTCCATTCGGGGGTTTTATCTTTGTAACCCACAAATGTGTTGGGCAGCCCTCTAAATTTTCTTAATAACGCATAACTGCCATTTGTGTCCCGGGGTCAAGCGATTTCCGCCTTTTGTGACCTTCTAACAAGCAAAGCCCATAGGAGGGACCCCCAGATTCACTTAAGAACCGTGTTAGTATCTCAATCACGGAAGTGTTCCGCTTAACAGCGGTGGCAACGAAACTTGTAAAATAGAGCAAAAAAAACCCCCCTCACTTGACAAATGTCTCCCTTTGCAAAGCACAATGTTGTCGTCGTAAGCCCGAGGACTCCCTAGGGCGGTTAAAACAGTCTTTTGGCTCCGCATCACTGGGTGGAAAATTACTCGGTTCCTTGTTTTTCACCCACTAAGGTCATTTCTAGTTAATGGTTGTCTAGCAATCTGCTGGCCGATGGCTGCCGGTGATAAAACAAGGATTGAGAAAACAAAACGCCTCTTTAACAAGATTCAGCAGATCAACCGAGTTGGAAGGGACCTTGTAGGTCATCTAGTCCAACCCCCTGCCCAAGCAGGAGACCCTACAGCCAGGGGTCTGGGCTGCTGGAAGTTGGCAGGGATTCCGGAGATCCTCTAGCTAAGATTCTGGGAGTTGAAGTCCTCCAGCTTTGCTGGCTGGGGAATTCTGGGAGTTGAAGTCCTCCAGCTTTGCTGGCTGGGGAATTCTGGGAGTTGAAGTCCTCAGCTTTGCTGGCTGGGGAATTCTGGGAGTTGAAGTCCGCCAGGCTTAAAGTTGCCAAGGTTGGAGACCTCTGCTCTAGCATATATTCGGACGGAGAGGTGGTGAACTTTTCCCCTCCAAAATATATTCTCAACTTTTTCTCTCCAAATATGTTCCAGAATGTATAAAGCTGACACATCCGGAGAGAGCCCCCATCCCGTGCTCTGGAAAACGGCGGGAACTCCGGACTTACCTTCCTGAAGGGTCCGAGTTGGAGGGGGCTGAGTGACGGGTTGCTCCTCCAGTTGGCGGAGGACGCCAGCAACGTTCTCCGAGCCAGCTCCTCTTTTGCTCCGCGCCCAGCCTTTTGCGGCTCCCCCTTGGGAGTCACCGCCGGCAACTGCTCCCTCTTGGCTACCGCAACCTGAGGCTGAGTGCCGACCTGCAACGGACTCTTCCCTGGGGCAAAAAAGTTTGAGCATTTACCTGCTACGCTGTTGCGAGTCCTCTAGTCGCAGAAAAGGGCCGGGCAGGCTTCATCGGAGTGCGCAGCATTGGGTGCATCCTTGGAAGGAGGCCTTCAATAGCCTCTGTCGCAGCACTAAAGGGCAGACCGCTCTCTCCGTCCTGTCAACTTTCCTTACTACGCTCAACAGAGCAGTTCCGGGGACTTAACTCCCAAGTAAGCAGCAGAGGACAGGGGCGGGTGCAACAAAGGAGGGAGCTTTACTATTTTTGCAGCCCTAAGGAAGTGGAGTCCTATGACATATCAATGGCAGAGATATTACTTATGGCGGAAGCTTTCCAAGATGCAGTCACTTCTCCAGAAAACTTCTGCCAGGAAAAATATGGGGGTAGCCTTTAAGGTGCCCCAAGATTCCTCGCTAGTGCTGTGGAAGCTTCAGAGCAGAGGTCTCCAAACTTGGCAACTTTAAGACTTGTGGACTTCAACTTCTAGAATTCTCATCAGCTTTGCTGGCTGGAGAATTATGGGAGTTGAAGTCCACAAGTCTTAAAGTTGCCAAGTTTGGGGACCCCTGATATAGTCTCCTGTTTGAGCAATGATTTGGTCTAGAAGACCTCCAAAGTCTCTTCCAACTCTGTTATCCTGTTTGTTTCCATTCTCCAAAGCACCTGAAGGCATGATAAGAAGCAACAGATGGAAACTAATTAAAGCAACTTAGAACTAAGGATAAATTTCCTGACAGTGAGAACAATTAACCAGTGGTTAATTGCCTCCAGAAGTTGTGGGTTCTCCACAACTGAAGGTTTTTAAAAAGTGACTGCACAACCATTTGTCTGCAATGGTATAAGATTTCCTGCTTGGGAGAGATGAATAGAAGACTTCCAAAGTCCCTTCCAACTGTATTGTTCTATGTTCTTAACAAGAAATAAGTGCATAGTTTCATTTGCGCCGACTGCTGCAGGCCTGTCTTCTCCAGCAAAATTATCAAGGTGTTTCTTTGAAGATGTCTTAGGGGGCTTTTCTGTATTGGCTTGGGATAGGAGATAAATATATATATGTGGATTACCACAAAATAAATTTCAGAAGAGTTCAAGATAAAACGGCTTACAATTTTAGATTTCTACCTTTCCAGAGGGGACTGAATCCAACTTAAAAATAAAATTTGGAATGTTCCATCCCTATCATGAAGACAAAGTTTCTGATATGAAAAAAAAATGGAAGTATCTAAACACATGGGTATAATTCCTGATCCAATCAATCCTCCAGAAATAATAGACATATTTAGTTCTTTGGCAGTCACCCCAAATTTATTCTGCATTTAGCTTACCTGCTTAGCAATGTAGCTACCAAGAGGAGGCTAGCAAAGCAGCCTCTCCGACAGTTGGCATTCTTTTTCTGTCTCTGGTGCATTTCCCCACCACAATTGTCACAACACCGGCACAGGCAGAAACAGAGGCCAATTAGTGGAAGCAACAGGACAAATAGGATTCCCAGGGCAGCTGAGATTATGAAGCCAATTTCATAGTAAACTGCCTGCGGTTTAGAGAAAAGCAGCATGTGTTACAACTTGAAAGTCAGACTGGTGATGGTGATTCAGAAAGCAACAGTTGTTGGACATTCTCAACATGATTGCCCTATGGAAGGGCTTGTTGGGAACTACCATCCATTGGATGTAACCCTCTTTTGAGCTCCAGACAGGAGAGGTAGAAGGTGCTACTAGTTCCTCTCTCTGGCAATTCTGCGAAAGAGCACACAGATATATCAGGGCAGGAGAACAACTATCAGCTCAACATTTGAAACTGGGGCAACTGAATCCCTAATAAATTCACCATTTTCCAAAAGTGTAACTTCAGCAGCATCAATGCATGGGTGAGAGGATTCCAGTCAAATAGATCACTCTTATATTACCTCTGACCTGAGCAAGTCACTCTGGATCATTATTTTTTTCAAAAAGATAGGGAAAAGAAACATTTGAACCTTGAGACTTCAAAAGAACCATCATAAAGTAAATGATGTACATAGTACAGTTCAGATCCATGAAAAAGGATTCTAGGCAAAGCAAAAAGTGCTTCTATAAGATTTCAGAACACTAAGTTCAAGCATTGCAAGCTTCAACTGGGAAGCAGCTCTTAAAGGAGAGTGGATTTCCTGTAGGGACATCATTCATGGGCTTGTGTGAGATGAGTTTGTCCCATAAGGGATAATATACATTGGTGTACTCCAAACCACCTGTCAACTTGTTGTAATTTGTAGTTCATTCTCCTGTGATCTATTGTATTTTTGTGTTTATTGTGTACACTGCATGGAGCCACATTTTTGTGAGTGGGTAGCTACAGAAATCTATGAATGAACGAATGAATGGCTTTTTTGATTTCACCTTCTATTATGATGCTTTTTCCCTATTTTCCACTCTAGCCTACAGAGTTAGTGTCAGAAGAATTGGAACTTTGTCATAACTAATTGAAGGATTAAGCAAATCTGACCTTGCTTAGCATTTTAAAAAAATCTGTCAATACTAAGTGTGGTCAACTGCTAGCTTTCAAAAAGAGAACTGATAAACCATGGAGAATGGCACTTTCTAGCAGCTATTAGCAGGGAGATAAACAGTCTGAGAGGCAGAATTTCTTGGAGTTAAAGACCACAAGTCTTAAAACTGCCAAGTTTGGAGACCCCTGTCCTAGACCAGGGGTGACAAACTGGTGGCCCACGGGCCGGATGTGTCATGCACAGGCCATGCCCACCCCAGCTCCGTGAAGGAAAAAAATATTGTGAAACATCACCTGATGGCAATATAACACCACAAGTTTGACACCCATGTCCTAGACTAACCAAAGCATGAAAGGAGTGTCACAAACTCTTCCAAGTCACTTTTATGTCATTACACTCCAGTGAACCCATAGGAAAGATTCCAGTTCCTCAAAGAAAACAGCTTCCAGCATAAAGAAGAGCAATATGCAGTAGTTAATATCAGTATCCTGATTTTCATTTTGGACATGATTTGGAATTTTGTTAGATATAAATAGAAATATTTTAAATACAATTTTCTTAAAATGAGACAAGTATTTTATAAATGAAATCAACAATATAAAGAACACCATTATATTTGCTAAAATGTTTTTCTTTCTTTATAGGATGTTGAAAAGAATCAATTCATGGTATTTTAGAAGCAAAGGGTGTATGAGATAACAAAAAGTTTTACCTGAAGAGTCAATACAACATTTTCAGGCTGTGGAAATCAGAGGAAAATGGTGTACAGAGCAGCAGGAATAAAAAGAAAGCAGGTGAGCAATAAATCAAGCACTCACAACATTTATGTAGCCACCAATTCAAGTGAAAACAACAAGGGATAATTAAATGATTAAGTGAATCAAGTATTTACAAAGCAAATGTGAATGCAAATGACAAAGTGAAATATCTTTGGTTTTTAACACTTAACTGACGTTTAATTTGTCCTGGCTCCACTAAGAGAACTAGCTGCCTCTTGTTATAGGCTGCATTAAAAAAAAAACAACTATTGTTTTATTTCAAATTGAATCAATTACCATTAACATATAATTTTTATTTTTTTTTAGCTTTGGGGACAGAACTACATCACATTTCATTCCTTTTTTATCATTTTATAGAAATAGAAAAACACAACTTGGTTTAAATGTTTTTTTCTAAATGTACTATATCTAGGGCAGTTTTTCTCAACTTCAGCCTTTAAAATATATGAATTTCAATGCTATGCTGGCTGGGGAATTCTGATAGTTGGAGTTCATACATCTTAGTGTTGCCAAGGCTGAGAAACACTGATACAGTCAAAAGCAATTAATTCAATCGCTGCTTTTATGTCTTTGAAAAAGATATTTATGTAGGTTCAGATATAAACTTTACTCCTAGAAATTAAAGTTTCTCTTTTAGTTTCTCTTCTCTTTTTCCATTCCTGCCATTAAATATAAATTGGTTACCTGAAAAAGTCTCTAATGCTTTAACAAAAATAATCTATAAAAGGTGGTTATTTAGATAATCGGTTAAAGTTAAACAGACACAATACACAGTATTAATTCAGGCATTCCAAATTTCCTTTATTTAAAACATGCCTTTTCTACTGACTTATAAAACACACTTTTTTTTTCCTGGTATGTTGGAGCCAAGATTAAAAGTCCTTCACAAATACCTGATATTGATTTGGACAAAGTAGTGCACTCTGATTTCCTCAAGTCAGAGAACAAAGTTGGAAATATCTGAACACTTTTTAAGTAGGGACTAAATCAACATTGGAGGCAGAATGATCAACTGAGGTTTGCAAAGTTTTGAGTTAGAAACAGTGATTTTAACTACCGTACTCTGTAAGTGTTTCAAGCACAAAACAACAGTTTTTAAGATCAAAAGAGGGATTCTTTTGAAAGACCAGGGTGTTCTGGACTCAAAACACTACCGAGAAGGTCAAAACATTTTTACCATGTTGGCATTGAACATTTTGAACTGTTCCAAATTCATCATCATACATCAGTTGTATCACATCTCTCTTCAAAGAAACATTCCATAAGGACATGGTAGCAGAAGGGGCTTTCAAGTCAGGGGGATGGGGGTGATGGTGAACCTTTCCACATTTATATAATGAGCAAAGGATGCAGCAACATTATATACCTGAAGATGGAGGGCCATCACACCAATGCCAGCTTTTAAGAGAAGCATCTCTGATACTATGGAAAACTAAGGAGACCCTTACTGGTGGCTCGAACATAGGCCTTCCTAATCAGTTGACTTTCAAAAATGGTTCAAAAATACATAAAAACATAAAAATAAAGAGGAAATAAACATTGCAGTCATAGTTTTAAAAACAATTTAACATATAAATGGATTTAAACTCTGCCTTTTAAGTGTATGAGGTACAATCACGAGATACAACAAGGTTATCATTTATGATGAACATCAGAAGTTTCATCTCATAATGAAACTATGGCTTTGTGCGGTAGATTAATAACCTCTAAGTCCTCCAAGTCCTTTTTACGCATTCAAAGGGAAATGTGTTTCAGTCATCTTCAAAATCCTCTAAAACAATTGTGTTATCTCCAATATTGCAGGGAAGATAACTAATAATTTAGAAAAAGGGTCACACACAAGTTCCATCAGACTATCTCCCCATTCACAAACCTTCATCAAGAAGCAGAAGGTTGCAGGAGGAAAAAAAGTTTTTAAATCCCACATCCAGAAGATTCAGGAAGACTCATCCAGTTCCCATGATTCATTCTTACACATGATGCATTGACAATTGAGAATCAACCCCCTCTTTTTTGGTTTCATCCTCTCCTTCCATAAAATAGATCTTTTAAACACAGAGAAATATGTGCCTGAATTTGGCACATAATAATAAACACTTTATACAAACTAAAGCCATACACTGTTTTAATAATATAGGAATAACATAGAATAGATAAAAGATAATGTTTAAGTAATTGGTACTTATTTTAAGCTAAGAGCCTATCAAGAGACATCAGGAGAAAAAAAATCATTTTCCCATATATTCCAGTTTCATGCTAGTTACATGGTTATCTTAAAGTGGTCATAAATGAAAAGCCTGAAAATCACTGGGGTTTTCACAAATAAAACATATTTTTGTAGTTGTCCAAGATGTTGCATTTAGTTTGTATGGTATAGATAGAATTTCCATTGCTCCTAAATTATCACTCCATTTTTCAGTTATATTCCTTACAAAAGAAATTCACAAAATAAATTTTATATAGAATGGGCAAGTGAAACCACCATAACTTTCTTCATAAGTCACAAGAATAATTATACCAATTTAAAAATCAGATCCCATGTTTTTGTGTAATAGCAAAGCAATGAAGGGGAAATGATTTTTGGCCTGATAATTTGGCTCAGAAACCTCATAAATGTATTTGATTGCACCTTTTAGGGCTATGGAGTTAACATAATCTTTGAAAAGAGAAATTCTCCATCTGTTCAAAAGAACAAAATGTTCAAGTCACACAAGAGATACATGTGAGATAATAGCGGTGACCACTACAAACCAGAAAAAGGAGGTGGGAAATCACTGCAGTTAACCTGAGCATTAAAAGAATTCAATCAACCTTTCAGTAGGAAGCCTGTTTTCTTGTAAGACAACAGACTGATGGTAATTATCTGAATTCATGAATAGGGAGAAATACCTCAAATAGCCTCCCCTCTTCTACCAACCTGGATTTAAAGGAATTTATTTTCTGGAAAGTACTTGAAAACTACAAAACTGTATAAACATCATCTTATACTGAATACAGATATTCCTCGACTTACAACCATTTGTTTAGTGACCTTTCTAAGTTACAACAGCACTGAAAAAAGTGACTTATAACCAGTTCTCATACTTGTTTCTGACTTAGTAAATAGAGATGTGATCCAAATTTGGGTGCTTGGCAACTGGCATGTATTTTCAACAGCTGCAGTGTCCTGGGGTCATGTAATTGCCATTTGGGACAGTTCTAGCCAGCGCTGAACAAGCAAAGCTAATGGGGGAAACTTGAATTGCTTAACAGTCATGTGATTCACTTAACAACTGCAGGGATCTGCTTAACAACCATGGCAAAAAAAGATTATAAAATTGGGCATGATTCATTTAACAACCATCTTGCTTAGCAATGGATATTGTGGTCCCCAGTGTGATCTTAAGTCAAGGACTATCTTTACCAATAGATAATATACATTGATTTCAGCTGGAATTCTATAAAGATTTTGGAACTAACAGTTTAGGACTGCAAAAAACTGGATGATCACTAGATGGTGGCAATATTTTGAAAATAGCTTTCTGCTACCATCTTGTGTTTTTCTAGATTTTTGCAGCCTCAATCTGATAATTCTGCTTTATTCTTCTCTTGATTGGCTCATTCTAGAGGCAAAGGAGAATTTTCAAAGGACATAGGCTTCCCATTTAGATCCCTTCCCTATTGTTGCCTCTGCAGACCTATGCACTACTCCCCAAATCAAGAAAGTATGGACCTTTGAAACAGCAGTATTTCAAAAGGAACATTTTATTGAAAGGGAGTGATGCAAGACAAAAGCAATTCTGTTAGGATAAAGGAGTTAGAAACCCCTCCCCTCAGTCCAATTTTGAATGAGTCAATACACAGGTGGGGAGATGTTGTCAAGACAGTCATCCTGGGAAGAAGATAAGGGACTGTCCCCAGGCACTTCTCTCTGGAGGCTTCAGAACTGAGATAAAACAGATGGCCCTCCCCCCCTTACACATTCCCCAAAGTTAAATCAAAGCGCAGGGCAGATAGATGCCAGATTTAGAGTTATAAACTAAGGGGTTGCAGGATATGTAGGAAAACAGGAAAAGGGTAATAAGTGAATAAATGATCCAGGCCCCCCTCCCCACAGGAATGACAGTATCATGATAAGTATCTGACAAGTGTGTGTGTGTGTGCGCGCACACAGGGAGGTGTCCGGCAGCAGGGGCTCTATCTTAAAATCTTTTTCCAACAATATATTATCAGCAAAACTGATCTGCTTAAAAGAAACATTATGCAAAAAGAAATGTTTTCATTTTTATAGATTTTTAAAATCTCATAAATCTTTTAGAAATATAATTTAAAATATTGAATCATATAGAAATTACATGGACACAAAGCAAAAGGAAACAGCAGGCAGATCTTCACCTGTAGAATCTGGAAAAGTAATCAGGAAATGTGGCAGAGTTAACATAATAGTATTTAGCTTGCAAAGAAAATCTCAACTATATTATATGAAAATGTAAATAAAGCAAGTTACCTTTTGATAATCACCAGGCTTATTTCCAAATGTCTGCAGTGCTAACTTTTTTATAAGATCTGCAAAAAAGCAAGATGATTTCCAGCTTTTAGAGATAATAAAAAGAATTTTATAAATCTTTTAAACACCATTTATACCCAATAATCATAGGGTACCAGTATTCAATGGAGAAATGATAGGGCCCTCTTTATTGCTTCAACTATCCCATAAGCAGTTTTATTGACAGAGGCCTTTAGGATTTTTAGGATTTAAAAAATTAGTTTTTAGAAGTTCCACATAAGTCATTCTATTAAAATTTTCCATAGTTATTGGTTTCAAGACTAGTATCAGGTCCTGAAACAAAGAAGAAAAATGTACAATAGAAAAGACACATTGCTTAAATGGTGAACAAGGTAAAAGGAATGATTTTTAGCACCTTCAAAATATTGAAAAGTACTCACTTTTCATCCATATCCAAAATTTAACAGAATAAAAGAGTTGGAAGGAACATTGGAGGTCTTCTTGTCTAACACCTTGCTTAAGAGGAGACAATATACCATTCCAGAGAAATGGCTGTCCAGTATTTTGTTTAAAAGCCTCCAGTGATGGAGCAACAGTGATGCTGTCTATATCAGGGATCTCAACCTTTCAGACCTCAGGGACCACCAAATTCATAATTTTAAATCCCATGGACCACTAATAGGAATCCAGCGCATCACTCGCTGAGGTGCCTGGACTCCCAGTGACAGGATAAGGTCCTTCAGGCACTTAGCTTGGCCGCCTGTTTCTGCAACCTTAAACACTCAAAGAGCCATTT
>JAOYMU010000302.1:43429352-43442506 GCA_025802295.1 Psammodynastes pulverulentus | reverse complement strand
CAAAAGGAGATTTTTTTCCAACAACCCATTCTCTGAACTGCTCAGAAAGTTAATGAATGGTTCTCTCGAATAGGTGCGAACAATCTGAATCCCAGCACTGTATGTATATCCTTTTCATCCCTCGATACCCCTGGCATCATAGAAGTCAACAGTAATGTGCAAATCCTTTGTAAGCCACCATGTCCCCCCCCTAAAAAAAACCCCTCATATAGCAGGCTGTGACTGAATTGTTGGGCACACTTTGCCACTTTGGTCTGCTGGAAAAAATGAAAGCACCCCTGTGTAAATATGTACATTGATGGAGACAGTCAGGAGCAGTGCATGAAGTAACTGAATGAATCTGGAAAAAATGCATCTGTTTCAATGATCTGTTTATTGCAAAGCATGTTTCTTGAAGGATTTGTATCACCCCAATGGATAATTTTACTGTAGTACAAAAGTCATGGGAGGGTACTTTTTATCAGTCTTATAATTTATTTTTATATTTTTAATTAAGTATAGATGCTACTTTTCTATGAGACTCCTCATGTGGCCTTATAACTAAAGAAAGTATGATACCAAAACAAAGATACCAATGAAACAATTTAAATAACAAAACAAATCAAACAAAAATATAGCACCATCAAACCAGCATACCAAAAATATCCTCCCCCACAAAACAGAAAAGTTGCTAATTTTTTCACACAAAGGAAGAATGAGAATACAAGACAAAGAATTATGCACGCTTATTTTAATATTGCGAAACCTTGGTTTGGGATTACTCATTTTATCAGCTATGATGATGATGATGCACATGGCTGAAATGGAGTTGGGTTTGCCTTCTTCAGAAGAAACTGATATTTTAGATCATAAGTCGTTTAATTATTAAGTTAAGTGCTTGTTGATGACATATCACAGAAAAGTTTGAAAATTAAGCAAGTGAGAAGGATGAAGAAAAGCTTTTATTTGTTGGCATTAATCAAGGCAGCATTGAGAAAGAGTACTAAATATTATAATGTAGCAAGGCAGCCTATTAGAAGAAAACTCCAAAGAGTTCAGTCATTACTGAAATGTTTCTAATACATGCCAAAATTGTTTATCATCCAAGAACAATTTGTAAAGTATGTTATTTATGGATGGACAGAAGGAGAAATTTAAATAATCTGTAATGGCCTTTTGAAACTAAGTTAAATGAAGTACTCTGCAGATTTAACCGCAACCTACAGATTTAACCACAGCCAGTGAACAAGCTGGACTGTGAAAAAAAACAACCCACTTTTAGCCACTGCTAATATGTGTCTCGGACAATACTGAGACTGGAACAAAAGCCCATCTACCCCAGTTTTTTTCCTTCCTATGCAGGTCTTCCAACACAGAGAACCCCTTTTGTGTCTCCCAGTCAACTATTCAATAGTTCCCTCGATTCTCTGGGGCCTTTTGATGGAAAAAATAATTAGTAAGTTTTCAAGATTTTTCATTTTTATTTTGTAAGAACAATTCACAGAACCCATTAAAAAAGCTTTTAAACTTCCGTTTACACAGAACCTGCCTTTGGAAAAGTTCAGTACAATATTCGTATTGACTATTGTTGTTTCTTCAAAGGTCATACAGCAACCACATATGAACAAGGAAGGGAGAATCAGTGATGCCTAGATTTGTTTGTATAGTGGAATGAAGAAATTGCTTTATAAAAGTGCAAATCCTAGGAAAGAATTGGTCCAGAGAAAATAGGCTGCGGTTCCATTTTTTTCTTGAAAACTAAGGTTTTTCAATTTACTGTTTTATAAGAGCTCCTTTGTTCCCTATCAGGACTTGTTGCCTTCTCTACACAAAAGCCAAGATTTTATAGATTTTTGAAACTACATACAGACACCCTGAAATAACACAAAAGGATACAGACATACAGCACTGCCATGAAGAAATGGGGAATGACCCCTATGTGTGCCCTTTTCCTTTCTTTTGGTTCTGTTGCAGTCCAATACAGAGCATCCAAGATATCTTGTCCAAAAGATGAAAATAAACGATCAGCTACCTAGAGAGACATACATGGGCATCAAAAGGTTTTTTTTTAATTTTGCAGCTTGCTTCTCTTAAGCAAAAGTTACTTGACTTTAGGGCCATAATGCAAATCCATTTGAAGGTTAAAATACAGTGTATGCATAAACTTCTAGGTTCAGACTTTTGAATTATTACATTATCTATTGTATTTTTTATACATAGCATTTAAAATAATTTTAATCATTTAAGATCATTCAGAACAAAAACAGCACAAATTTTGTACCTAGTATCCTGGTACAAAGTTTCCATTGCTTAGGGAAACCCAGTTTTTCATCCTTGATTGTCTTTCTGGCCTAGTTCTGTCATTAAGCTTCCACAATCACTTTCACAATTGATTTCAACTTCCTCATGCTTCATCTTGATTACAGTAATTGTTCCCTTTATGTAACTTTAGGAGAAAGCTCTCTTGTAGCTTTTCTGCTATGTTACTCTGGATATAATTATTCATTAATTTCTTTCTAGTTTTCTACTTAGAGACATTAAATCTACCTTTGCTCAGGAGCTTGCTATTTACTGGTCATAGCATGATGTTCAAAACATATAGTCATTTTTCAACACTGGTCATAGGTAGCACCAATTAGATCTATTCAACTTAAACATGCAACACAGAAAATATTCAAGAGGCCTTTGGAGTTGTGGATCACAGGGAATATCAGTAGTAGAATAAGTTTGTAATTAACTGGACAGCCTGAACAGAAACTCTTAATTTAAATCCATGTGGAAATACTAGCCTCATTGGTTAGGCACTTCTGCTGAAATGGAGTACTGGAGCAAGAATATATGTATGTATGTATGTATGTATGTGAAATATTTAAGTCCATCAGTATAATCAGGAGTTGAGCAACAAAGCTAAAGGTTGGCTGTGGAATTGAAGTCCACATATCTTCAAGACTTTTTCCTTTATCTGCAAGTCTGCAGGACTGTGGTCAAAGATGCATCTAGCTTACAGAGTTGTTGAGAAGTACTATTTTAGCACTCTCATGCATGTTGAAGCCTCTTTTAAACTTTGAATCTGCATAATTTTCTAAAAAAGGCAAAAAACAGAAGATGCATTCTTCGTAAATGAAATAAAAGTAATAATTATTGGTTTCAAGCTGAAGACAGAATTCATTTGTTCACCCAAAGAATTTGTTTCTTTTGAACATAATTTGGATAAAAACCAAGAATGAGTTCAACTCATCATTTGACCCTGAATTGGATCATTGTCAGAAACATCTATTTCAGGGGTCTCCAATCTTTTGGACCTCAGGGACCACCAAATTCATAATTTTAAATTCCGCGGACCACTAATAGGAATCCAGAGCGCTGCTCACTGAAGTGCCTGGGGTCTTTCAGGCACTTAGCTGCCTGTTTCTGCAACCTTAAACACTCAGAGTCATTTGGACCCGTTTCCACAGAAAACAAAATACTGGGATCTCTCATCTCTCTCTGTATCTCACTCTTTCTTGCTCTCTCTCATCTCTCTCTCTCTCTCTCTCATCCTCTCTCATCTCTCTTTCCAGAGCTCTAGTCACAGGACTAGCCCATTGGTTAGCCTGGAGCAGTTCCTCCACATGGGTGCGCTGCAGACCACCAACATTTTCTCGCGGACCACCAGTGGAGACCTCTGATCAGCTATGCATTGATAACCTTCTAAATCCCAAATGATTTTTTCAGGAGACAACTGGACTTTCTTGTTTTTTCTCTGAAGACATTTATCCAAGAAGCTTCTTCAGCACGGACTGGATGGTGGGGAATGGAAGGATTTATACTCCTTGCAGACAGTTGGTTATTTGCATTCTTTTCAGAGAATCTTTGAGGCCACTTGGTAGTTTATCTGTCTCCTCAAGATCACCTGAATGCAAATGGCTGTGGAGTTACAATAGCACTGAACAAGGAGACTTATGGCTAGTCCTTGAAGTTGTTTTCGGTCCAGTGATTGCTGAGTGATCATGATTTGGTGCTTGGCAATTGGCTTGCAATTATGATGGTCATAGCATCCCGGAGTCACATGATTGTTTCCCACAAAGTTAATGGGAAAGCCAATGGGGTTGCAAATGGTAATCTCATGACTGGAAAATGCTGCTTCCATGTGCAATTTGCCTACTACTGGCAAATAGGACTGCCAGAAATGTTGTCATGAGTAAATACAGTTACATGAGACTGCACTGCTTAGTGATGGAATTCCTGATCCCAATTACCATTGAATGAGGACTACCTGTATTCCTAACACAGTAAAAAAGGAATTACAACAAAGCTTTGATATGTTAAGGAAGACTGGGTGGTTCCATAAGAGTTGTATTCATTATTTACTTACCTCAAGCATATTATAGATGATATAGAGTTTAATTACAGACTGTCCTCTTATCAGGTGGTACATCATGGAATAGTCAACATAGTGCATCATGAAGTAGCAAATTACAAGTATTACACCTTTGAAAATATCACACACCTGGGCTGGCTGCAGTAGGCGTCTATCGCTGAAATATAAAATTACGCAAAATAAAGAACACATTTGATACAGATGAAGTCATTGATTACTAAATAAATCAGCTTCCCTACAGAAAGGGCACTTTTAGCCCCTGCTTGGTCTTCTTCTACTTCAACTGATAAGATTCCTTTCTGTTCAGTCTAATAGGATGAGATGGTTTCTGGTTTTGTGACCTGTTTCTGTTTTAGACTTTTTTACTTTTACTCATGCCATTTAGAGATTTGCTAGCCTCAATTGTTCAAACTACTTGAGCCTTTGAAGCTGAAAGCTAATAGTTATTAATTTTAGAGATATATGAAGAATTAACTAAGCACTAATATTTTAGTGAGAAAACCTGTTTTTACAAATTTCATTTATACTGCAAGGAACTATAGTTTGAAATTTTGTGAATGTTATTCTGATGGTTCAGAATCCACTGTAGTGTTTTCAAGAGCAATTAATTCCGTATTTAAGGATCTATAGTGTACCCTGAGGAGTTTCCTTTTTTCCCCAAATTTTTTAATTTTATTTTATACATTCAATACATCTTCCATTAATCCGGTGTGTTGTCTGGGTACAAATATCATGTGAAATACAATACAATTAATACATCTTCATTTCTGTTTTAACAATATTCTATTCTTAAATATTAACTATTATCCTCTTTTATTTCTTTGATGTGCTTGAAGTTCAGTGGCAAACAACTTAATTGTAGTAGGATTAAACTGTGTTCTGGAAAATAATACAGTTGAATAGCTGATACAGAATATGCATTATAGGATAATAATCGAGTTGGAAATTTTTGCTTCCTGAAGCTTGAAAAACTATCCCTAATTATTTAAGATCTTAACCTGCTCAATGTACTGCCCATTTAAATTCCAACTTTTGATCATTTGGAGAAAGTGAGAGTCTTGGAATAATTTATTTTTAGTTTCTCCTCTAGGCAATAATGTATGTGATCACAAGACTTTTTTTAAGGCCAATGGGAGTCAATGACAGAATTACTTCATCATCAGCTAACAATAATAGATTGATATGTCTATGGCCTAATTTGGGAGGAAGACAAGTAGAGTTACTTAAGTGAGGAACTAATAAATATATATTAAATAAATAAAATAAAATTAGAGCCAATCCCAATCCCTGCCTAATTATTCTTGTTACTGGTATTTGCTTTGTGGCATGCCCTAGACTGGGGTGTCAAACTCGATTTCATTGAGGGCTGCATCAGGGTTGTGTTTGAACTCAGGGGGGCATGGCCAGGGTGGACATGGCCAGCTTGACATCACTTGTGTTGGGGGTGCCTGGGGTGGCCTGAGTGTTCTGCCCAATGTCAGGCTGCGATGGCCTCCTGCAACCCTCTGCCAGTGAAAATGGAGCTTGACCTCCGTTTTTACTGATAGAGGCACTGCAGGCCAGTCCATCACTGTTTCCATACACACATACTTGTATTTAAAAAGATTCCTAACAGCTGAAAAGCAATTTACAAGCTTTTCCAAAAGTGATTAGAAAAGGATGTCTTTTCAAAGGTGCTGATCACAGCTTGCACAATATGCCTCTTCCCTCATCTCCTAAAGCTCTAAACCCGCTGGAGAGAAGTATCACACAATCTCCTCATAAGGAGCAGTTGTCTAGAGTATTTGTGGGCAACCTCAAGTCCTCTCCTATTCTGGAGAGGAATTATGAAGAGCCAGTCTACTGATCCACTGGCTGGCTCATCATTCTGCTGCAATCATAGGCTCATTTTACAGACCCATTTTCAGCCTGCCATTTTTTTTCCTGGAAGTGCTCCCCTCCTAAAATCTTAATCACTATAGTGTACTAGATTTTATTCATCCATAATATTTTGTGATATTGAAAAATGATACTTTTAGGTGCTACCTGTTAGTGTAACAAAATTACTTTAGAACATAGGAATAGAAATCTCAGCTAAAACAACATCTCATCAATCCTAATATAGCTAATCAAATTGCCTCTTTGATCCTTTGACATTTTGCTACATACTACTGCAGAACATTTTTGAAAACCATTATTCCCAGCAGTCAATGGCAAATCCTCCAATCACTTTTCATCAAAGTGTCCTACCAATTTTTCTCAGTAATGTGCTTCTCAGAAATTGTCGAAGGTGCAACATCCTATTTTTTCTCTGTACAATATTATGAAAAGTCACCGAAATCTGCTGTATGTCAGTCAATATTTCAGGGCCAACTGTATAATAAACCACACTCTCCTATATCTGAATTTATATTTAGAGTGACATGGAGAAGTTTAGGGACCTTTTCCAGGTTATATGTTCCAGTAAGCTTCAACTGACTTAAATAACTTTGATTTGATTTGTGGTGTGGCAGTGAAGGATTGTTTTGGCAGCCCAGGAATTCACATGACAGAGATTCTGAAGACTCCATACTGAAGAAGAGGATATTGAACTATTGGTTAAG
Organism: Psammodynastes pulverulentus; assembly: GCA_025802295.1. Lineage (NCBI taxonomy): Eukaryota > Metazoa > Chordata > Lepidosauria > Squamata > Psammodynastidae > Psammodynastes > Psammodynastes pulverulentus. The sequence continues at coordinate 43,435,585 of JAOYMU010000302.1, read as the reverse complement.
ACCAAGATTTTTCTTTGTTACAATAGAGTTCTGTGTGTACAAGGAAGGCAGCAATTGATGCAACAGGACAGCATCTAATCCAAAAGGTTTCAGAAACAGATTATCAAACATAGCTGGAAACCTTGGGAGTGAAACAAGAGTAATGCGGAAGTCTGAATTATACTAGTAAGAGAAGAAGCTAGGAAAATGAAGAAAAAACCAGAAAAAATAATTCATTGGCTTGTCTACATGGCTGCCACGCTAGCAATAATCAAAGTGGAATTAAATACTGGGTGGAAAGATTTTGGGGGAAATATATTCCTTGATTCATTAATTTTATTTCTTTTCATCTTTACCATGCATTTGTTATCTATATAATTTTTATTAAATAAAGGAAGAGGATACATACCTGTTGATATTACAAACTCTAAAAGTATTTTTGAGATTAGAATATTCTGATTGAAGAAACTATCATCCTGAAGATCTCAAATATTTTCAGAGACAGCTCTAATAGTACTCAACTCCCGTTCAGAAGATTTTCATGATAGTATCATTTGCTGGATAATGCATAGTTGTAATATTTGAAGTTAAAAAAATGTTTTCATTTCTAAATACAGGCTGGCTGCCTTTCTCTTTGCAAGAATATTTAATAAGCTTGCAACATTTATTCATAAATAGTTGTTAGAATAATCTAAATTAGACATAGACTATAGGAAGGCATGGGAAAATGAATTGGAATACCTTGTACAAGAGTATTAATGGAAGATTATTTTGGTCTCTCTGTGTCTCTTTTCTACAAACTTAGAATGATTGTAAAATCAATACAAATTTTGGATGGGATTTTTGGACAATATGTAATTTTTTCTAAATTAATGGATAAATTCAAGATTTTTTAACTGCTGAGACAAAGGATAGAAATCTTATGATGTGAGGGGTCCTTGAGGCTCTCTGTGGTTGGTTGTTTTTACAGACATTTCATTATACAAACTAGGTAGCACCATCAGTGCTGGTAGGGAATATGGTTTGCTCTCTGATTATATACAGTGGCGTGCCCGGCAGTGTTGGTGGGGGAAGTCTTAGAGGTTTTTTGTTTGGGTTATTTACTGTTGGCTTGTTTGGCAGTTCCTTGATTGGGTATTGTTTGCTTGATTGATGGTCTGATGTTAATCTTGGAGTTAATCTAGCTCATTTACGTGCTGATTGTTGGTAGGGAGATGCTTTGGGTTTTTTGTTCCCTTTTGGGCTTATGGATTGTCTATTTTGCATAGTATATAGATATTGTTTATGTCTATGTGTCTATTGATAGATCATCTGTCAGAGAGCCAGGCATCCAGAAATTCTCCACCACTTTTGGACTTCAGTGACTCCATCCAGCCACCTCATTTTCTGTCATCCCCTTCTTCTATTGCCCTCAATCTTTTCCAGCATTAGACTCTTCTCCAGTGAGTCCTTCCTTCTCTTTAGGTGGCCAAAGTATTTGAGTTTCATCTTCAGGATCTGGCCTTCTAAAGAGCAGTCAGGGTTGATCTTCTCTAGGTCTGTTCGGTTTGATTGCCTTGCATCCAAGAGACTCACAGGAGTCTCTTCTCCAGCACCATAGTTCAAAGGCCTCAATTCTTTGGCACTTAGCCTTTCTTATGGTCCAACTTTCACAGCCATACATTACAACTGTAACCTACTGTTTGCCTAGTACAGTGATGGCTAACCTTTTTGCTACCGAGTGCCCAAAGTGCGCACATGCAAACTCCCAAAATACAATGCGTGCTTGTCCCCCGCACCTGCACCCCATACCCCATGCATTTGCCTGCATCCCTGTGCCTGCACCCACATCCCCTGCATGCGCAGCAGAGACCCAAAGACTAGCTGTCTGGCAGAAGGCATGCGCACATACGCAGCGGAGCTGAGCTGGGGTGACAGTTTGTGTGCCCACAGAGAAGGCTCTGCGTGCCACCTCTGGCATGTGTGCCATAGGTTTGCCATTACAGGCCTGATAGAAAGGTGCCTATTGTTTGGTGAAGTATATTTATGGATTTTTTTATAAGTACTTTTTTTCCTGTGTCTAAACAAAAATGTTTTATGATACTCTTGGTAGTTTCTGAGTTGACTCCATAGCTCAGCTGTGAGTTACCTATATCCTCTTCTATTGAAAATGATGTACACCAGCAAGAAAATGTTCAGCATATATCCATCTACTATATTGTGAATATATTACATCCTAATGGAATTAAATTAAACTCCTGGAGAAAAACATAATTGTCTGGATAACTATTTGAAACTTTTGAAGATCCTACCTTTACTAATCTTCTGCTTCTGTTTTTGCTGTTTGTATTACTCAGGACAACATGCCAGGTATCACCAGTCTGATGAAGCAACAGCAACCAAAGTAATGAAACAGTGTTGTTTGCTATGATTACATTCTACATTAACAGATACAAATGGTGTGCAGTTGCAGAAAATTGTTGCAGACGCTATAGGGCACTGCTCACCAGAACAACTAGACACAAGGACAGTTTTCCCCCGAATGCCATCACTCTGCTAAACAACTAATCCCTACAACATTGTCAAATTATTTACTAAGATTGTATTACTATTATTCTTCTCATCCTTCCTAGTATGTATCTCTTCCCTCTTATGACTATAACTGTGTTGCTTGTATCTTTACAATTTATATTGCTTTATTTGTTTCCTGGTATGATTTGATTGCTTATTAGTCACCTATGACTATCACTAAGTGTTGTATCTTAGGATTCTTGATGAATGTATTTTATTTTTTCTTTATGTACACTGAGAACATATGCACCAAAGACAAATTCCTTGTGTGCCCAATCACACTTGGCCAATGAAGAATTCTATTTTATTCTATTCTATTCTATTCTAAAATTTATTTTATGCACTAAATACTCTAGTCCTATATTTGTCCAAGGTCACCAAATAGAGATTTCTGCCCCAAACAGAAAAACAGCCCTCAATCCTAGACTACAAACATTGGTTTTTCAGATTTAAGCATGTAGAGTTATAAATACTGTAGAATCCTATTTATTTTGTTATAGTTGTCTGAAACTGATCTGCATATAAACTTATAGAAATGATTTCTTGGGCAAATTCCTTCATACTAAATACTAGAACTCGGAATGATTTAACGTCCTTAAAAATACGCCTATTTCTTTCGTGCCCCAATTGAGCACCATGACCTATTGCTGATAAGAATGGAAAGGAGAGGCCCAACAGTCCTGAATGCCAACCTTGGCACTATTGTGTTATACATTTAGGATAGCTAAATGGGGAAAAAAGAAAGAAATGTAACAATATATTTTGATTGTGTTAGCTTCAATAATAGCATTAATCTGTACTTTTCCACCTTAAGAAAAGGACTTTATTTTTTGTTCTTTACCCGCTCTCGAAGTTTCAAATAAAGAAATTATGTAATGAAAATAAAAGCTGGTTAATCTGAATCCAATTCCTTTCTATTTAATCACAGTTTGTTTAATCATAGTTTATTAAGTAATCCACAAGTAGTGGGTTCAAATGCCATTGGGGAAACAGCTTATAAACTACAACGGCTTATTTATACAACATGCTAAACCAAAATCTAGTGAACCACATTAAGGTTTCGTAGGATGCTTAAACTCTGCCTGTAACTGTTGAGGGAGAAAAGGCTTTCTTTAAGTAGGGCCTCAGTATGGTTGAGGGCAGTGTTTTTCAGACTTTCTGAAATCATGGCCATCTGAAGAAACAATTCAGAGAAAATGTGATGACCATCCAGTTAAACAAAGGCTCCTTATGCTTTTGTCCTTAAGAACATGGAATATTTGCCTTTGTGGGCAAATAAAATTATGGTTATATAATTGTATTTCTGTATGTCTTCCCATCCTCTGCATTTTTGCTGTAAAGGCCTCTTAAAAGTCAAATTTGTACCAAAAATGTAATCCAAAATCAAATATTTCTTTATTACTTGAGGCAGCGGCTGAGTAAAGAGTTGACTCGGGGGGCGGGGGGGTGGATTGTTAGGGCAAATCTGACATTTTCCACCCATTTTCTACTCATGACACTTTCCACCCATCCACACAATGATTAAAGTCAACTGACCCCCCCAATTACTGGAAAGTAGAGAAAGAAGCCTGGCTGAAACAATACTATGGAAGGGGTGGGAGATCGATCCACCTTAGGTCGAGTGCCTTGCCGCCATTCCGCTCCGGCTATCTCAATCGCTTGGGATATTTCTTCTGAGGGAGGAGGAAAACCTTCATCGAGGGGTGCCGTATCAATCGCCCCTCCCCCAGGTAAGACACAAGGGATGCGCTGCCAAAGATGACAAGGAGGCAAGCGGCAGCTGTGGATCTGGGCTATTGTTCCAACATGCTAATCTGCCGAAGAACAAGTGGCAGGTGCAGTAGTGATGAAGGAAAAGGCCTTAAAGTCAGAGTTGACTTTGACACGTTCCCTTTGCAGTTGCAGTCACTTTGCCAACATTTTCAGAAGTGGTTTGCCATGGCTTTCTCCCTAAGGCTATGAGGGAGGGAGTGGCCCAGCTGGCTTCATGCTTATGACAGGACCCTACCAGTGGTGGGATTCAAAAAGATTTACTACTGGTTCTGTGGGCAGGGAAAGGATACTGTAAAATCCCCATTTCCTCCCCACTCCTGGGGGAAGGTTACCTCCGGTTCTCCAAACTATTCAAAATTTCTGCTACTGATTCTCCAGAACTGGTCAGAACCTGCTGAATACCACCTCTGGACCCTACACCAAAGTAGGGAGGAGGAGGGAGGTGATAAAAACGATCTGCTTTGCGCATCAGAGCTGCTAGATACACCACTGGGCTGAAGTGGCATGGGGAGGTTACAACACACTACCACATGAACCTCCGTGGGCCATACTTGGAAAATCACTGTCCCAAGATGGTGGCCCTTAAAAGCTAACACAAGGGCTGTTGCTAGTCATGGTTAAGTTCTCAGCAAAGAAGAAGGCAACCAGAAACACACTGGCAATAACTTTGCAATGGAAAAGGATGAGTCTTTCCTCCTTGAAGAATCACGGGGAGGAGATTAGTGAATGGTATGTACAAAGTACAGAATTAGTCTAGGCTGGAACTAGACAGAGGCAAGGAGAGTTTCCTGGCAGAACTCCCAGGAAACAGGAATCCATTGGAGTGTTAATATTATGAATGCCCATCCGGTGCTCAGCTTGCATATATTTGCAAAGAAACCTTATAGCACAACAACACTACAAGCTTAGAGTCACCATGTAGCACTGGTGCTCTTGAAATTCTTCACTACTCAGGAATGGGCTGCATACTGTACTATAGACTAATGTGGATGGGAGGAGAGCTCATTCCAATCTTCTCCGCATGCTCAGGCTGGCTGCACTGCTTCAATCTAAACGAGGGAGAGACATGGTTTTAAAGAAGCTTAAGAATCCAACACAATCCTTATTTTTCCAGGGCCTGAGTCAGGCTGTCACTCTCAGCGGCGGGTGATGCCTGAACAGATGAAGAGATTTTGTGAAGGTCTCGGACTGACCTGACGGTCCATTGGCCAAGCTCCTGTAGCACCTTCATGCCCCTTAATTTCTTTTCAAATAAGCTTATTTCATCAGGGTTTTTTGCATTTTTTACCTCTTTGGCTGGCACATTGTGCTTCAGCATTACCATCAGCTCCTCCAGCTGGTAAGCTAAAGCAGAAACTTGCAGCAAGACTGATTGGATAGATTCGTGGAAAGCTACATCTTCTGGGGTTAAATCAGTTCTCTGCTCTTCCAAGATTTGATCCAACAGCATCTGAAATGCCCAATAAGCTTGTAAGTTGCTCCCCAGACGCTCAGCTTCTGAAATCTCACTCCATTCTTCAACATCAGCTACGGGGACGCCGTCGATCAAATCAACATCGATCAAATCGAAGTTGAAGGGTTGCGCCAGATCTTGCTTCTCAACCTGAAACGATGAGGAGTAGCAAGAGTGAGACAGGAGGAGAGAATGATTTCGAATAGTAATTTTATTATAAATTACAACTATTGCAACAATTAAAAAAATAACAAACTAAAAAAAAATTAAATAAACAGAGAAAAATCCAAGGAAGAAACACTGACGGTTGCAGTGGAATGAAGAGCCACAAGTGGACAGGCTCTTCGATAACGCCTCTCTGGACAAGGAGAGGGCTTGAGATCGCCCACAGGTGCTCTAGACCAGGGGTCTCCAACCTTTCAGACCTCAGGGACCACCAAATTCATAATTTTAAATCCTGCGGACCACTAATAGGAAT
>JAOYMU010000302.1:43259649-43271535 GCA_025802295.1 Psammodynastes pulverulentus | reverse complement strand
GAGGTAGGGAGGGGGTGGGGGGTGAAAATTTGTCTAAAAATTGTACCAATAAAACTTTTTCAATAAAACAAAGTGCCACAAGTCTGGGCACCCTTCCCATTTGTTCCCCCCTTTTCCGGAAGTGTTTCAATACGGTAGCAGGTAAGCTGGGTGTTATTCAGAACACATCCTAGGCAATACAGTAGCAACTGCACCTCCTCCCTTCCAAAACAGGCCAGGATGTGATCTGAATAAGATCTGGCTTGACCTACTACCAGTATTGAAACACTTCCTCACTCTTTCCCAAAATGTATTTGCAGCAGCTGCCTGAAATGTGCTTACAGCAGCAACTGGATACAGACTGGGCAGCACCGTGCCTCTGTCTGCTGCCAGTGCTTCTCACAGTGGTCCCAGCTGTGGCGAGCAGCGAGCACATCGAAAATAAAAAGCAGGATTCACCTGCTGCACCTTGCACACTGAAGGCAGCAAAACGTAGAGAAGAGCCACTGTCCCTTTGGGAACGCCGGGAGGCATTTCAATAGCAGGTCAAGCTGGGTTTTATTCACATTCCAGCGTGTTTTGGAAAAGAGAAGGTGCAGCTGCTATTGCCCGTGTGAGACTGCAGGGTTTATTTTTATCTCCTTTCTAAAACATGCCGGGATGTCATCTGAATAAGACCCAGCTTGACTTGCTATTGAAACACCTCCAGGCTCTTTCCCCAAGGGTGGCTCTTCTCTACGTTTTGCCACCTTCCTCAGTGCAAGGGGTAGCGGGTGAGTCCCGCTTTTTGCTTTTGACATGCTCGCGACTTGCTTGCAGCAACAGGCACGAGCAACTGCCTGTGCTGCTGCTGGCCTCGCGGGGGCTCTTCCACCTCCTGGCAGTACTGCTCTCAGCTGCCCTGCTGGACTGCTCCTGCCTGGCAAGGGGTGAGTTGTCCCAGATCTATAATCTCTGGAGCACCCCCTGCCATCGCCAACCTGCCAAGGCCCCTTTTACAAGCGGCAGCTAGTGGAGGCACACGCCTCACTAGCTGTCACTTTCGGGCTGCTGCATGTCTACTCTAACCCTAACCCAGTATTCTTCGGGCCCTGGCCCTGGTGGGCGCTGCAGCTCTCAGGCCAGCTGGGCAAGGCAGTGCAGGCAGCATGGCTCCATCAGTGGCAGGGGACACTCTGGAGGTCATACCATACGTATGGGCTGACTCACCTCGTGCCAAGCAGGAGCCCAGCAGGTTGGCTGAGAACATTGTTGCCAGGAGGGTAAACAGCCCCACAAGGCCAGCAGCAGCATGGGCAGCCACTCAACAGGCAGCAACCAAGAAGTGTCCCAGCAGCAGCAGGCCAGCAGGCAGGGTGGGCGGAGGCTGGGGCACTCTGAGAGTCTGGTCCATTCCGGCGGCAGGCAAGCAGACAATGGTACAGAGAGGGCAGGATCAGCTGTAACAGCGCTCCCACTCCTGTCAGTGCCTCTGCTCACCACCTCTACGTGAAAAAAATAAGACATCCCCAAAATAAGCCCTAATGCCTCTTTTGAAGGCAAAAAATATAAAACTGGGTCTTATTTTCAGGGAAACATGGGTACATTGTACAATATATTAAGGACAATCTGTAAGGAAAATAAAAACAACTTACAGCTCAATATCTGCAGCTAAGGTGAAACCGGTTGGTTTGTGCCTCTCCAGTGAGATAAAATCTATGAGTTTTTATGTGTTTGTAGAAGGAAATCTTTGTGCCACTGGAGATATTTGCAAGACTTTTTTGGGGTATAAAAAGCAAAATGAGCCTCTGGCCCCTCTGACACTTATGACTGTTGAACCCCCTTGGCTCAAAAGAAATTTAAAAAGCTTAATTTCTCCAAAACCCAAGAGTTATGGGATGAGGTGTCCTCCTTCATTTTGCATCAGCATCTTGCTCTCTGTATCTTGGCATCTCTTTAAAAGTTAGGTGCAACCTTTGGCTAGTCAACAACTCAAACAAGAACAACTCCAGGATCAGCTTAGAAATGAGAGTCATCTGCTCTGTAGGGTATGTGCACAAATGACTTTTTTAAAAACATTTATTTCTAGGTGGATGTACCACGCTGGCTGTGATCGCTTTTGTGGCAGCTGTCAAACTGCATCGGCTTACAGAAAGAATTGCTAATTTTCGGGAAAATGGCTTCCAATTTCTCATCCTGGAAGAAGAGTACATGTCTTCTTTCTGGCTTTGTGTAGCAAGTGCAACAATCCATGGGCTGAATGTGGTCATCATTGCCCTCAGCACAATTCGCTTCCTGACTCTGAGAACAAAAATAGAAGAAGCAAATGTTACAGCAGAAGATATCATGTACTAAGTCCTTTGTTTGTCATTTGCCTCTTCTGAACTTCCATGATCCTCTAATCATCTGCATACTTTAAAACTACTGACATCAAGTATGGTTTCTGGGTCTAAAAGGGGGAAAATTAGTATCACAAACAGGTTGATTTCAACAAATGCTGAAATCATTGACTGCTGTGTCCATTCTCTGGAAGAGGATTGTGTCTCCCTCATAGTGTTCAAAACTTTAAGAGTCTTCTACCTTTTCCTGCTGGTTATAAGGTGTCATTCATAGATCTTCCAAAGGAGTTTACACTACCTTTGCCTCAACATTGTACATTCGAAAATGGATGCCTTTGTTTCATGAAAACTAATTCAGTATATCATTAGCCCTTGTTAAGTACCTCAGAAGCTAAAGAGGTCTGTATCACTGTTTCTTTAAAGATGAGGAACTAAAGGAGAACTTTTCCTCCTGCCACATGATTATTTTTGAAGTGTATTAATTCATACTCAGATATTTACTCTTAGCAAGATACCATAAGCCTTTGCTAAAGATTAAAGGAACTTTACCTTTTTTAAGGAACAACAAAAAATTAAATGAAAACTAATTTCCTATTACAGTTTTTGGCTCTCTCTTGGGGGGAGGGGGCTAAGGTATTTGCTTTCCTAGCCAAGCATCACGAAAACTTTGGCCTAACATGTATACAATTCATAGCTGAGATTACAAGTGTGCTACTGTTTTATTGGAAAACTTGTCAGATCGCATTCCCTATCCTATTGTGCAAGAAAATGGAATCATGGAACTACTGTGAGCTCTCAAGTCATGGGACGCCATGGAAATTTGTGGATTGAAGGTCCAAATATTCAAAATGGAAAGTGTGGCATTGTGATCCAAGTCGTGCTTGCCATCTTACAGATTTTGACCACCTCTCAAATGCTGCTGTTATTTCAATGATGTCACCCATAAGGCACTAAACATTTCATCCTTCTCTTCAGAATGAAAGGAAAATGGTGCTGCTGAGCGGATGGCATAAATCACTTTCTCTATGTCTCTTTATTTTTATTTATTATTGTATTCAATTTTATTTTACATCACTAGCTCATTTTTACTATTTTTACTGAGTCTTGGAGATAATTACCCAGTCACAATATCCTTATCATTTTGTAATTTAACTCAAACTGGAATGCCAAAAAGGAAAAACCATAACACAAAAAAGTCCAGGTTCTCCATCTGTGCCTATCAAAGCCACCTAAAACTGACAAATATACACCAGATGAGATATGCATAAATAAAACTAGTGACAAAACAAAATGATTGCTATTTCTCTCTTGAATGATTTATTGTGGAAAGAATAAGATAGGACTATGTGTGTCCAAAGGAAGAGCCTCAGACTTCAGATTCTGCAAAATTCAATGGATGAAGCAGGGAAATACTTTAATTAAGGCACTGCCTTGAATAATTCTGAACTGGGAAATTAGATATTTGTAAATAACATATTCAGATGGTGCAATTTGTCTGTACCTGCAAGTATCAGAATTGTGCAAGCCATAGTTTTCCCTGTCATGCTCTTTGGAAGTGGTCTTTGAAGCAGCAGGACAGGAAGAGCATTGATGCTTTTGAACTTCATTTTGGAGAAGACTCCTGAGAATATAATGGATAATCAAGAAATGGATCATCAAACAAACCAACTCAAGACAAAAAATGATCAGGCTCAAATGATTCTACTTAGGAGACCTTATGTGAAGATCTAGTTTCTGGAAAAGGTGGAAGGAAAGAGAATACAACATCCAGCAGCAACTATGAATATATCATTGGAAGATCTGAAAGACCAGGTTGGAGACAGTCCAACCAGGTTGGAAAGTGTCCTGGAGAAGATCTATTTAAGTGGTCCCTAAGAGTTGACACCAATTGGCACATAAGCAGATAACAATATAGTCACCTATGAATTATGTTGCCCAAAGTATGAGAATGACAAAACTGCTGTTATCGATTGTACTGGGAGACTGTAGTTTTAAGGAATTGAAGAGAATCCAGGAGCCACAAGACTGAGATTGGCAGGTATTCCAGTCCATGAAGAACTGGCCTGGCCCCATCAAATTATAACATCTCAAATCACAAAACAAAGCTGTGCTGCAATGAAAAAAAAAGAGAAGACAATATAACATTCTGTCTTGAGAGAGGTTGAGTGAATCTTGTACCCAAGGCTTTTGTAATTCTGCCAATTCAGACAGTCATTTGTAATGGTGGTTTGGGCTGGGCTGGCTGTGATTAAGGACAAACAATCAAAGGGAAGCTCCTCATCTTTCTCAAAACAACATGTGTGAGTTTCTCCAGCTGTAGACTTCTCAAGCCTTCAAGGGGCAATTCTTGATATCTGCTAAAGATCATGCAGCCAATAAAATGCTGGCATCCCAACCAAATGAAATCTCTTTGTATATGAACATGAACAGGGATAGCTGGTCTTTGGGGACTTATTAATAGAATCAGCAATTTATATGTAATTTATTCTAATATAAGCTTGTTTGGAACTCACTGGAATAGATTGCTAGAAGAAACACCAGATGGTTTGCAGTTCTAAGCAAAATCACCAATTGGGAAGGAAGATCACTTCTAAATGCTATTGTAGGAAGGCTCCTCTCCCCAGAATAAAATATTCTTTATTCTTAATATTAAAAAGAGGCAGAATAGAATATTTCCCCTGAAGGAGAAGAGGAGAGACATCTTCAAGGCAGAAAGCAGCCCCAGTCTTCCTGCTATAGGAAAACAGCCTCAAGCAGAAACTTGAAGAGGCTAGTCTTTAGGAATTGATATTTTCTATCCATTCAGAAAGCTGGGCCAGTCTATTAATAAGCAAAGAGCAGCCAGAAACTCCAAATAAGCAACACAATAGGCAAGGGGCCAAAGCTGACAAGATTAACTCAGACAACAAAACACCTAGGATTTGCATTTCCCCTTTTGCTTGTAGAGCCAGTCATGACCCCATAGGAATCTGGCAATGGCCATTAAAATATTAAAGGACATATTCTTGCACAGGAATAGGCATCTCAATAACAAAGCCCCAAAGAACATATAGAAGCCCACCTACTCTCAACCCCATTTTATCAGCCACCCCAGAAACATGCTGCTATAACCGAATGTCCCAAAGGTGCTTTTTTTCAAGAGGCACAGGCCATTCTTTTGAAGACAACAAAGTCCATATCTTGGACAGAGGGGATCACTGGTGTGAAAGAGGGGTTAAAGAGGTCATCTATATCAAAATTGAACAGCTCTCTCTCAATAGAGGGGGAGGGATATGACATCATCTACCTCTAGTCTACAACACAGTCCTTTCAACAGTTCCAAGAGGGCTCCACACAATTTGTACCACCCAGGTGACCCTGATAATACAGATAAACTTCCAGGTGACTTTAACATGCCACTAAAAGAATGCAAATGTTCAGTTGTCTGCAAGGAGTATAAATCCTTCTATTTCCCACCATTCAGTCAGAGCTGAAGAAGCTTCTTAGACGAGAATAAAATGTCTTTGAAAAACAAAACAAAAAAAAACCAGTCCAGTTGCCTCTTTAAAAAAAGCACCTTTGGGACAATTGTAACCTGGATGACTGAGAATCTCCAGACATTTGCTGTCACCGAAGTTTCTGTCAGGGTTCCAAGTAACACACCCAATGGAATCAACTTAAACTATATTTGAAGACTTTGGATGCAACATTCAATAGGGATTGCAAATTAGATTACATTAATTACTATCAGATTATCCCTTAAAAATCAAAAGAAGCAATGCTATTTTTAATGAGTTACAATAATAGGAAATACTTTCAGAATTTAAGAGAGAAATGTGCCATGTGGTCAAAACGTTTACATGAAAAACAATACAAGTAATGGAATATGTTGCAAAAAGAGAGGGCCTAATTTTTCCAAAGAGTGATTGGTTAACACATGGTCTGCCTGGACAGTTTGTCTTTGCCCTTTGAGAAGAGAGAGGTGCTGTAGAGTTAAGTATAATTTGCATTTGCTTTTTGTTTGAAAAATATAGCAGATAGAGATATCAATCTAATTGGAATATTCTTTTATTGGCCAAATGTAATTGGAGACAAAAGTAATTTGTCTGTGGTGAATAAGCTCTCAGTGTACATGTAAACAGCAAACTGGTAAGTTATAGATTATAAATCACAAGATACAATCATAAATACAAATGATTGTATCAAGATACAAAAAAGTGATAAGTCATGATACCAATAGGAAAAGGTAGTAGAAAAGACGAGAATATGAGAAAGATGGGAAGGATAATTGTAACGTATTATTTGAATTACTGGGAGCCAATGAGTGGGGTCCATTAAGAGACGCCGCTCATTAGTTAAAGCCACATGGCGGGAAAAACGAAGCCCCGTCAGTGGCTAAAGTTTTGGACAGCGCCAGCATAAAAGCCGGTGCTGGTTGCGGCTTGCCACTTGTACCCGGAACGCAAATTAAAGCTTGTTTCCCTACAACGCCTCGTCCTGCCTCTCATTTAGCGCCCACTTAACACTGGCGATGAAGGTGGGATCGCTGAGAGATCAAAGGATGACCACGAGGCCACCACCATCTTAATGAGGAATGAATTGACCAGCCCCTAGGATGGCTCACTGACCTACGACCGTCTCCTACAACCCATCAAAGGAGAAATGGTCCTCTTACATCGGCTGTTTCGAAATTTTTCTCAAGGCCAACGGACTCCAGACCTCATCTGATAGAAAGAAGGCATTATTCCTCACCTACTGTGACCCTGAGCTCTACGAACTTGCAGAAGCCCTTCTAGAAGATGAACTAGCGACCGTTTCTTGGACCGACCTGAGAGCAGTGCTAAAAGCCCATTTCAACCCCACACCATCATACTTAACACATCGCCATGAGTTCTACATCAGAACGCAGAAGGAAAGTGAGACAGCAAGCGAATACATCGGTGCACTCCAAAGACTGGCAAAGAACTGCCGGTTCTGTAACACGGAGGAGATGATTCACGACTGCATCGTGCTGGGGATGAAGGATGGGGCGCTGCAGAAGAGGCTCCTAGCAAAGGAAGATGTCTCTTTTAAGGAGGCCGTCAAGGAAGTGAGGGCAGCCAAAGCCTCAGACAGTTCGGCTGCCTGAATCAAGGGAGCTGTGAAGGTACATGCTGCCAGAGCTGAACACCCCCGAAAGAACGAACCGTCGGAATCAGATGCCAGCAAGGAAGAGGAAGGAAACAAGACACTGGGGGGAAGACCCAATGCACCAAAGCTGGCCCGGTCATGCAGAGGCTGCGGCGGTAACCACCAGCAGTCCAACTGCCGTTTCAAAGATGCCATCTGCAAACGTTGCGACCAGAAAGGGCACATAGCTGAAGTGTGCAGAGCTGGCCAGCCGGCAGAGAGGGGCCAAGGGAAGGCAAACTCACCCCCACAGCAGAGGCGACCATTCTGGAAAGCCACCAACAACCGACCCAGGCGACCCGACGACAATAGGGAAGAGGAGGCACACTACACATTCATGGGATATGCCCAGACCTGCGTGGGGGCAGCAGATGCCTTTGCCAACAGCCAATTCACCACGCGGGTCACAATCGAGGGCAAACCTTGCAAGATGGAGGTCGACTCGGGTGCCTTCCTTTCCCTAATCTTGTGGAAGATGCTCAAGAAGCTGAAACCAGCAGCACAAAAGGAAAAAATCCAGCCACAACAAATAGTCATTAAGGACTACCAAGGCTGCGCCATACCCATCGTGGGAAGATCAAAGCTGCGGGTACACTATGGAGGGTTCGAGGGCAAGCTGCCAATCACCATTGTGGACCGCGACCTGCCTAGCCTGCTGGGAAGGGAATGGTTCGAGCTGCTGGGCATCAACCTCACGGGAATCCAGGCAGTAAGGAACAACAACCTGCCGACCCAAGACGACAACATGGCATCGCTGGCAGACAAGTTCCAGGACGTTTTCAGCCATCAACTGGGCAAGTACCGGGGCACCCCCATATCATTTAATCTAGACCCCCAAGTAACCCCAATAAGGTTAAAGGCTAGGAGGGTTCTGTTCGCACTCAGACCCAAAATAGAAGAATAGCTGGACAAGCTGGTAAATCAGGGGGTATTAGAACCAGTAGATTTCGCCCGTTGGGAAACCCCTATTGTAACGCCAGTCAAGACAGATGGCACAGTGAGAATCTGTGCAGACTATAAATGCATCGTGAACCGGGCCCTACAACAAAGCGCATACCCTGTGCCAGTGGTGCATCACCTACTTCACTCCCTAGGCCGAGGCACCATATTTGCAAAGCTCGACCGGGCACAAGCATACCAGCAGCTGCCAGTGGACGAAGAGACTGTGGAAGCCCAGACCATAGTCACGCACAGGGGGGCATTCAAATGCAAGAGGCTGCAATTTGGGGTCAGCATCGCACCGGGCCTGTTCCAAAACATCATGGAAAGGCTACTATAAAACATCCTGGGGGTCGTGCCATACTTTGACGATGTCATGGTATCAGTAAAGAGCAGAACAGAACTGTTCGAGAGGCTTGAGACAGTCCTGGGCCGTTTCCAAGAAGCAGGGCTCAGACTGAAAAGGGAAAAGTGCCAAATAGCAGTCCCTCGAGTGAAATTCCTGGGCTTCCAAATAGATGGGTCGGGAATCCACCCTACCCCCAGCAAGCTAAAGGCAATAAGGGAAGCACTTACCCCCAAGAACAAGACGGAACTCCAAGCATTCCTGGGCCTCCTTAACTTTTACTATATTTTCCTACCGCAGAAAGCGACGATTGCGGAGCCTCTGCATAGGCTTCTGGACAAGGGAGCAGACTGGGTCTGGGGAGCCCAAGAGGCTGATGCATTCAACAAAATCAAGGGTGCCCTAACATCGGATAGCATGTTAATCCAATACAGCAACACGCTGCCCCTAGTCTTAACCTGAGATGCCTCCCCCCATGGAGTGGGCACTGTACTGAGCCATAGACTCCCAGATGGCCGGGAAGCACCCATAGCTTGTTACTCTAAAACACTATCAAAAACTGAGTGGAACTATACCCAAATTGACAAAGAAGCACTCGCAGCCGTCGCCGGAATCAAGCGATTCCACAAATACCTGTATGGCCGAGAGTTTGAGCTCGTCACTGATCACAAGCCCCTGCTGGGAATCTTCGCCGGGGACAGGCAAATGCCCAGCATTTTATCACCCAGAATGCTACGATGGTCAGTCTTCCTCGCAGCCTACAACTACCACCTGGCACACCGGCTAGGGAAGGACATCGACCATGCAGATGTCCTCAGTAGATGCCCCCTGCCCGAATTGGTAGAGGACCCGGCGCCATCTACCTCCGTTCTTCTAATAGAAACCCTGGGGCCGCAGCTAATGACATCGACGGAGATAGCAAAGGCAACGGCGAAATATGGACGTTTTGTGCAGGTTTTAAACTGGGTCTGGCGGGGATGGCCAGAAGGAAACACGGGGACAGAAATAAAACCATTTCTTAACAGGAAGGCAGAATTGGCTGTGCTAAAGGGGTGCATCCTATGGGGAGATCGGGTAGTGGTACTAAGGGAGCGAGCACTAAGGATATTGCACGAGGGGCACCCGGGCATAGTGAGAATGAAGACCCTGGCACGAAGCTATGTCTGGTGGCCGGGAATGGACAAAGAAATAGAAGAGTGGGTTACAAAATGCAACCCCTGCCAGGAGGTCCATCCATCCCCCCAGCAGCCCCAACACTAGCATGGGAAAAGGCCAGCAAACCCATGGAGCCGGATCCACATTGATTTTGCGGGCCCATTCCAGGGTCAAATGTTCCTAATTGTAGTGGATGCCTACTCGAAGTGGCTAGAAGTCGTGCTAATGCACGCAACCACCACCAAGGCAACAACCCAGGCCCTAGAAAGATTGTTTGCAACCCACGGGTTGCCAGACACTCTGGTATCTGACAACGGGCTGCAATTCATGTCGACACAGTTCGAGAACTTCTTAGTGGAACAGGGAATCCGCCATGCCCTGTCAGCGCCAGCAAATCCCCAGGCAAATGGGCAGGTGGAGCGAATGGTCCGTTTTACCAAAGAAACCCTTAAAAAAATGAGCCCCGGGAACTGGCAGGAGCAAATAGCAAGATTGTTGTTTATACAACACATCACACCCCCCCATGCAACCATCACCAGGAGCCCAGCTGAGCTCCTCATGGGCCGCCGGTTAAGATCCACCCTGGACAGAATCCACCCCAATTACTCTAATGAGTCCCCTCCAGAAATAGAGGAGAGGGTTAGGAGTTTCAACACAGGGGATCTAGTATACGGCAAAAGCTTCACAGGGGGGCCCGTTTGGGTACCAGCCAAGGTGATCATAACCGTCGGCCCCAGATCATACAGGGTAGAGACTGACGAGGGACAACTCTGGAGCAGGCACAGAGACCAGCTCCGGAAAAGGGTGGCCCACTCAGCATCAAACCCACAGAAGGAAGGGGAATCCCAACACGGAAACAACACCCCAACCCTAGGAAACAACTTGGCCAAGCAGCCTGAAACAGATCATAGACCACCGACACTCACATACCCTGAAAGGGAAGACTCAATCCCGGGGAGAAGGACGGACTACTTACCAGTAGTCGAGTTTGATCTGCGGTGTACTTCTGAGGCCTCTAGCTCTACGGAAGCCTCCACGCCCCAGGGAACCTTCGAGGAAGTTCCGAGGGGGGGGCCAGAGCGACGGCGGATCTGTCCGCACAGACCGCTGCCTCAGGAATGACTGAATTGTGCAGGTCCAGTAATGCCCACCGAAGCCCCGCCTACTTGCAAGACTACGTAAGAAAGATGGCAGGGATTGGGTAGGGACGAACCTATAGGGGAGGGGTGTAACGTATTATTTGAATTACTGGGAGCCAATGAGTGGGGTCCGTTAAGAGACGCCGCTCATTGGTTAAAGCCACCCACGGTGGGAAAAACGAAGCCCCATCAGTGGCTGAAGTTTTGGACAGCGCCGGCATAAAAAGCCGGCACTGGCTGCGGCTTGCCACTTGTACCCGGAATGCGAATTAAAGCTTGTTTCCCTACAATGCCTCGTCCTGCCTCTCATTTAGCGCCCACTTAACAATAATAGCAATATAGCCTACTACATGGTTAAATGTCCTTAGGCATAAGACAGTGCTGTGGGACTTAGATGTTTAGCAGAGTGATGGCGTGAGGGAAGAAACTGTCCCCGTGTCTAGTTGTTTGGGGAATACCCTGTAGCAGTATTCTGAGGGAAGGAGTTAAAGCAGTTTATGTCCAGGATGTGAGGGTCTGTAGATATTTTCTCAGATGAGTCCTTCAAGACCACTCTGTCATTGGTATAGAAAGGAAGGAGTCATGGAGAGAACACGTGGCCCTGGAGGGGGGGCTCCTGTGCTAATTCAGTATGATTTTACCAAGCATGAAATGTGAAATTTTTCCCAAGTGGCTCCGTGGGCGTGACTCCATGGGCATGGTTCTGTGAGCATGTCTTGGTGGTCATGTGACTGGATGGGTGGGTGTGGCCAAGTCCAAGATATACCAATTTAAGCATTTAATATTTAAAAGAAGTACATTAAATTACTGTATTTTATCCTGTAACTATTGTATTTTACCCTATTCCCATTTTAAATTGTTT
>JAOYMU010000302.1:43187016-43200485 GCA_025802295.1 Psammodynastes pulverulentus | reverse complement strand
CGTCTCGACCAATCGCGCGCGATCACTTCCGGGGTTTTTTAGCGCGCGACGGGGGGCGCGTTCCGGCACCTTTCGGCGCCGAAGAAAAGCCCTGAGCTTAACTAATAGCAAATTGGGCTCTAACAGTAGTTGGTAGTGAGCGTTTCCTGTGGGAATCATCCAACTTTACACAACTGTCAGGATCTTTTGGCTGCAAAGAGTTTATTAATAATAATCCTATGAAGTGTGGAGCACAAGACTCGTTCTCAGTTACTTAGATAGCTCCTGCTGAGCTTTAGCTACCTGGGTCTTTAAGCTTGTAAGCCTGAATGTTTTGGAGAGTTTCTGCATTTCAGCTTCTCTGCATTCTGTTTTATTTATGTTGATATTACTATCAGTAACAAACCTGTCATAATACTTTTCTCTCCTCAGTTTACAGCAGTTTAATTGAGACTGATTCCAACTCAGAAGTAAGGCGTGCTGTGTTGTCCTGCATTAGTCCATCAGTTAAAACTCTGTCCAAAATTATTGGTCGTACCATGGATGTAAAGGAGATAGTCAGGAAATTAGCATATCAGGTAAATAAATATCTGGTAATGTCATTTGCTATTTATTCTCTGTGTTAAAATTATACAAACTGTTGGAGAATTTAGCTGGTAGAATAACATGTCTTCATGTATCGATCACACTCGATACTTTAAATTTTCAAACATAATAGAAACTTATCAGTATCTGCAAAAAGAGCTGCACAGGTGAGCTGTGCTGAAGTGCTGAAAATCTCCTTTGGTTTACCTGGAGATCTTTCTTTGAAATGGCCCCAAATAGATGGGGACGCAATCTCGTTTTTGTACTGTTTTCTGTGGATGTAAATGTGTTGTATTATCATTGACTAGTAAGTTAATTTCAAATTGCTGAGAACTTACGAGTTGAAGTTGAGTACTGGCTACGTCACATGCTATGTTTCATCCACTGTGATTTTATATGACATTCTGGATTCTAGGTTCATCAGAAACAAAAAGGTTGGAGTGTTATTAACTGTTTAATATGTTTGCCAACCACCATACCATTCAGACAGTTATAGGTAGGAACTAGCAGAACACTCACATCAAAATATATGCCCTTTCTGTTCAAAAGAACAATCCTATCAGCCAAATTGGCTAAAGTGGTACAGCTCACAAATCTTCATTCCTGGATTTGGATTAATCTACTGGTTAAAAAGATTCTCTATGGATAGCAAGAGAGCATCACCTTTAAAGATCTTAGGGGTTCATTTTGAGGGCACAAAGTAAGTCACCATAATACATGATTTATTTTTAAATGGCAGGATACAATAAAGCAGCTGTGGTCTTAAACTGCATTTTAGGCAGTGTATTGGGATTTCAGTTGCTTTTTTTGAAAGAAAAAGGCAGTTTTCCAGAATGTGTTATTCTATAGTTATGTTAGCTTTGCGACTTGTCTGTTTATAGTTTAGGAGGCACATTGTGTTGAGTATCCTTCAGTGTATTTTTCTTATATGCTATTAATCCATATTAGTCAAAGGAAAAAATATGTGAAAATATTTTTTTAAAGATGCTGGCAGAAAAAGTTCATGTCAAAGCTTTGACAATCGCCCAGAGAGTAAAACTTTTGCAGCAAGGACTTAATGATAGATCAGGTAAAATGTTTTCATTTTAATTTAAACGTTTTAAAGGAGTTTTCTTTTTCCAATACATGCTTAATATGTGTCTAGCTAGTGCTAGGAGAGCGCTAGAATGTCTAATTTAAAGTAACTTGAGATGATTTTAGGATTAATAGTCAAATTGGGTAACTACCGTGTTTCCCTGAAAATAAGATCCATCCAGAAAATAAGCCCTAGCCTGATTTTTAAGTGTGCGCTTAATATAAGCCCTACCCTCAAAATAAGCCTCAGTGAAGATCATCAGCTGGCGTGTGTATTGGGCGTGACCAGCACAGGAGGTGGTGAGCGCACATGGGCCAACGTCTGGCAGCATCCACGGGCAAGCAGAGATGGTGTGAGGGTGTGGGCGGGCATGACAGATGTGTAAACAGTTTGACCCAAGGGCAAAAAATAAAATACTGAAAAAAAAAGTAACTAAAGGGAGGGTGTTCTACCTTGCCTCTGGGTATACCAATTCAGAAGCCCAATATATTGAAGGTCTGAGTTGAAGCTGTAAACCCTGCACCGGCTTAGGAGGGGAAATGAACCTAGAGGAGAAAATTTATCCCTCCCCCTGCCCTAAGGGCCTAGAATAGCCAACGACCACCCACCCAAACCACGTGTGCCCTCACAAACATGGGCACCAATCCATGCAGCAGCGCTTAGCATGGCGGCTCCTTCCCTTCCCCAGTCACCTTATGGAAGCTCGGCCCCTTCCCTCCCTGCCAGCGCAACACCAGTGGCCAGGTCTTGGCACCTGTGCATGGAGGGGCACATGGTGTGACTCGACATAGTGGTGGGATCGGCAATGTGGGTAAAGCACCAGCCCAAGTTCGGCCTAGACCCAACTCGGCTCCTTAATTGCATACCCATGGATTGTCTGAGCCAGCGAAAGCTGGGACCTGCCTCTTGTTCCATCTCTCTCCAGGTTTTGGGAGGTGTTTCTGGTGCACTCTCTCCAACCCCGGCCCTCCTGTGGCACCAAGCAACCTTGCCACCAAGGCACCTCTCCGAGGCCCCACCTGGGCTGCCCCAATGGGCTGCTACTGCTCTCGGCTGCCCTGCTAGGTTGCTCCTGCCTGGTATGGGGTGAGTCAGCTCAGATCTACAACCTCCAGAATGCCTCCCCCCACTGCTGGCCTGTTGGGGCCCCATCGCCAGTGGAGCCATGCCGCCCATCATTCGTCCACTGTCACCTTCAGGCTGCACCCCTCTCCTGTCCTGCATGGCTTTGGCAGATATCTGGCAGGCCGAGGGAAGCAGCTCCACACACACACCCCTCTCCGGCCACTAGCCTCGCCTCATCTCATGGCAACACTGCCCAGCGGGCTGAGCTGAACCGGTTGGGAGGTAAGGCAGCAGCAGCTGACCAGCTACAGGTGAGATAGAGGCTGAAGGGAGCCATGAGCAGCCCTACGCCCGCCTCGCACAGCCAGCACAAGAGCAGCAGTGCCCTGCAGTGCAGGGGCCCTGGCAGGCTGGCAGCAGGGGGAGGTCGTAGATCTGAGCTGACTCACCTCACGCCAGGCAGGAGCACCTCAGCCAACAGCAGAGGCACAGTGGGGGAGGCAATCCCGATGCGCTGTGTGGCCTTCCCTGTCGCGGTCCTGGGCAAGCCGAGAGAGGGTGGGACAGATTGACACCCGGATTAATGGAGGCAGGCAATTCTGATGCTCGGTGGCACAGGCAGTAGGCAGATGCGCACGGGGGGCTTGCAATCTGACGTGCTATACTGCCTTCTGCCTCGTAGCAGCAGTCTGAGCAAAACCCAAGCTCCAGTGTCCCAGCAGCAGCAGGGCCAGCAGGCAGGGCAGGTGGAGGTCAGGGCATGCTGAGACTTGGCCCATTGGGGCCGCAGGCACACAGATCATGAGACAGAGGGCCGACCCAGTGGTACCAGCGCTACCAGGTCTTATTTTCAGGGAAACACGGTATTATAGTCATAAGGCCAGAAACAGAGTTATAATAGAAGTACATCATAATAAACTATATATAGTCAACATCTCTTCCGTGAGAATTTTCACTCTCCCTTAGACTCAATTTTACTCTTCTGATCTGAGAAGGTGGAGAAATAAAGTGTAAATTTGGGGGGATTGGGGGAGACAGTTAATTTTCCCAAGGGGCCACATGGGAAACAGACTGTTGTGGAGGGCTGAATCATAGGACTGTGGCTGTGGGCTAGACAGACAGCCAAAGGGCTAGATAATACTATTTCTAATGTGGATGAATGTAGGAGCATTTAAGGCAGGAGAAACATGAATTTAGCCCTGGAAAAGAAAAAGACATAAGACTCAAAAGGACCCTACCTTGATTCTGTTGGGTATAAAAGGGGACAAAAACATACTCAGGCTTTAAACATTCATTAACATCAAATGAGCCACCATGGTCATTAAATGAATCACATGGTTGTTAAGTTTATCTGGGCTCCCTCCCCATTAATTTTGTTGGAAGCTGCCTGGGAAGACTGCAAATCTCAATCGTGTGACCACAGGACACTAACTGCTGTAAATTCAAGCCAATTGCCACCCACCCAAATTGCAATCATGTGGGAGTGGTGTGACAGTCGTAACCTTCAGGATGGCCTGTAAGTCACTTTTTTTCAGCACCATCATAACTCTAGACTATTGTTAAACAAATACAGTAGTTGTAAATCAAGAACTCTAGACTATTGTTAAACCAATAGTTTTAAGTCAAGAATCAAGATTCTGAGTTCTGCTTTACAAAGTACTTAAACAATGTTTTAGGGAGGGAGAGAGAGATTATTCAGATATACATATACATATATACTGTATGTGGCGTATGTGTATGTATGTGCAACTGATGTGGAATTCATTTCTATCTCTAACAGAAAGCGTGAAAGAAATGGTACAGAAACAGCTTCTCCAAGCTTGGTTACATCTAGCTGGAGGAAATGTCTTAGATTTGCTCCATTATCTGGATGTGGAGAGTTGTCCCGACGTGGGTGTTCTAGCCCTTAATGCTATTTTCCTGCTGTCTTCCTGCCAGGATCTGATTAAAAAATTTTCAGAACTTGATGACAGGTAGGGCTGTGGCTGTCTTTTTAACCCCGGTCAGAGTAACGTATACTCTGTAGCAGGATTTAAGGTAGAATCTTCTGCCTCTAAAATTATATCCCAATGATGCTTCAATTGGTTTTAATAGCTCTTTGTTTTCAATGCATGCATAATTTCCTGTTTTTATTCTTCATGAAACTTGTGCAGCCATGTGTTTTGAGCCTTCCTATGCCAAAGTTTCTGAGCTTTAGCAACTGTAATACGTGTATACTTCAACTCTCAGAATTCCCAGCCAGCAATGCTGATACTTGTCTTTTAAAATTGTATACAAAATTAATTCTCCCAGCATGTTACCAAAATACTATAAGGTCTTCCTGTAGTGGTAGGTTCAAACAGCACTCTAATAATCAAACATAACTTAAGGTTTAAATATCAATACCAATTGTGGTATATTTATTTTTTAAAAAGGTTAAGCTCATGAAACATGTATAAAGGAAATGGATTGGGAAATGGGATATAATTGGAGAATATGTTTCTAAATCTATATAGTGTCATATTTTACTTTTGTTTATGTTTTTGTTAGTTCTTAGTACAGCTCTTGTAGTGGGACTGAGTTTATTTATATAGAAATCAAATGTAGGCTGAGACTTCCGGTGATGGTGACGCGACGGTGCGGGGTGGAAGAACGGGGCCCCGTCCTTTAGCCCTGATTCTGCATGCTGGGGAAGCCCCCTGGGGCTCACAGATCCTATGGGGATCCGTGAAGGTGCCGGGAAACTCGAGCAGCGTAGCAGTGGGCGACCGCATGCAGCGACAAGAGATACCCTTCCGATCCAGGTGCAGTGTCTGCTGTCCCTAAAATGGCGGATCTGAGGTCGCGACGAGCCAATTGAAAAGGGAAGAAAGAAATACAAAATGGCGTGTGGCAGTGAAGGTGAGCGGATAAGTGTGTGAGGAGAAAGAGAAGAAGGTGGAAACAGCCAAAGAGAGGATCGCAGAGAATAGTGGGTGAGAGAGGACGTCTCCGAGGTGCCGGTAAAGACCGAACAGGAAGCAGCGACTGAGCAGTGTAGGAGCGATGAGGGAGAAGGAAAAAAGCCGTTTGCCCAAGGGGAGAGAGCGGAGATAGATCGAGTAAAGGATCCAGAAATAAGGAAAGAAACAATTGGACAGGAAAGAATTGGGATTGTGTGAGAAGACCATATTTTGAACTGGATTTTGACAGAAGGAGGAAGAGACAACGGAGTAACGGAAGTGGCTGATGCAACGGAGTGTGGTGGATACACAGCAAAGTGAGGATCAACTGAAAACAAAACTAATAAAACGACGAGCAGGTTTCTTTTTCTTCCTTTGATAACATTAATATTGGATTGTGAAATAGTTTTTCCTTTTTTTCTTGTTTTTTCTGTTTTGCCGCACTTTGATTCTATTTCCTTTTTCGCTTTTTTTCTCTTGCTAAGTGACTATTGGACTATCGGTCAGAAGGAATTGCCAGACTAATTAATCAACACCATTATTATTATATTAATATAATCTATATATCTATATATTTATATATAATTATATTATTATTGCTTTGGCAAATTTATCTATACTTACTCTATTATTGTAATCTATTATAACTATATAACTATACTTATAATTAATTAATTAGAGATCTAGGAAATATAAATTAAGACTAGGTGATTATAATTGGAAATAGATAGTATATAGAGTATTAATTAAGGAATTACCGTATTTTTCAGAGTATAAGACGCTCAAAAGTATAAGACACACCTTAGTTTTTGGGGAGGAAAACAAGAAAAAAAATATCTGCCTCTGCCTACCAGCATCCATCAGTATTCATATGGCTAGCGTCCTTGCAGCAAATAGCAAACAGCCTGGCTAGCTTCAGCACGTTATTGCATGATTGAGAATCCCCATAGAGTTGACCATAGTCCCCTCTATCTGTTTTCCATCTAACCATTCTCTCCAAACGCCTCAGACCTCCATTACACTTAACGCGACAAGAAGTTTAGCTCTAGAGCAGCTTCTCCGTGTGGGTCCACCTGAGCGCCTGGAGGGGAGGGGGCAGGGGGGCATCTTTCTCATTGCTCTCTGCCGCCGTCCCCCCTCAGATGGCTGCTTCGACGCGAGTCATCACAACCTCCTTCCACGCTCCTTTGGGGTCGCAGCATGACCGCCAGAGGCTGGGCTCCGTGGCTATCGTTGGTGGCCCTCTGCTGGGCTCTGGTGTCGAGGGGCGCGACCGGCTCGGCTTGCACTCTATGCGTTTGTGCAGTGCTCTGTGCCGGAGCTGACCACCCGGGACGAGTGTGGCTGTTGCGAGCATCGCCTCAGCACAGAGGGGGAATGCTATGGCAGGACGCGGGGCACTCGCTGTGGCTCTAGGTTGGTGTGTGTGAGCCAACGCCAGGCAGAAGCGCCCCAAGCTGACGTCAAAGAAGGAACTGGCTGTTACATCTGCAAGGAGGACAGCGCCGTCTGCGGCTCTGACGGCCAGTTCTACAGTAGCGTGTGCTCTCTGCAACTGCACAGGTGGTGTGCGCTTCGCGACGGCCATGAGCGAGAACGGAAGACCCACGACGGTGAGTGCAAACTTGGTGAGACGGGCAGTGCGGGTGGGGGGAAAGCCGAGAGCGGTAGGCACAGAACACCCATGTCTTTCTCTCTCTTGTTCCCGCCACCTGGAACCGCCCAAAGATGCGACGCACAGAGGCCAAAAATGGGGCATTCAGATGCAAAAACGTACTGCATGGAGGGCAAAAATGAAATGCACGGAGGCTGAAAAGACACCAGTGAATCCAGCTACAACAACAACATCATCATTAGTACAGAAATCCATAGATGGGATGTTAACAACAACAGAAAAACAAAATCCAGCGGGTACACAGAATATGCAGACAACCCTCCTGGCCATACAGGAAACAATGATGAAGCTCCAGGAAGTTATGTGTAAGAACCATGATGAAATGAAATTAGAGATGGGGGACATGAAAAATGAAGTGAAAAATGATATACAAAAGATAGATGAAAAAATGGGTGCAATTCAGAAATCGATAGAAAAACATGAACAAGCGCTAAGATTGGTGGAGATAAGAGCGGAGAAGACGGAGAAGAAGATAGAAGTGATGGATCAAAACATGAGACCAATAAAGAACTAGAAGACTCTGAAAGAACAGCTCAGGAACTGAAACAAGTTATTAAGAGCCAGAAGAAGAATAAGACACCAGGTCCTGATGGGCTTCCAGCAGAATACTATCAATTGATGGAAGAATTAGCAGAACCACTTATGTTGGAGGTGTATAACGAGGTCTTGACAGAGGCCAGGATGCCGGATTCATGGAGGGATGCGTATATAACTTTGATACCAAAAGAGGATATTGATAAAAAACAGATCCGAAATTATAGGCCAATATCATTGTTAAATGTGCATTATAAAATTTTTGCAAATATAATAGCTGGGAGTCTAAAAACATTATTGAATGTGTGTATACATCCCGACCAAAACGGGAAGCAATACTAGAAATGTAATGAATATTTTGGAATATTATGAGGTCCACCCAGAAAGACAAGTAGCACTTGTATTTCTGGATGCGCAAAAAGCCTTCGACAATTTGAATTGGCATTTTATGGTACAGCAAATTAAAAATATGGAATTAGGAACTAAATTTGAGAAAGTGATAGAAACAATATATGTGACACAGGGCGAGTATCTTGCTGAATGGGGAAAGTACAGATAGGTTTGATATAACGAAAGGGGTTAGACAGGTGTGGGGAAGATTGCAACTATTGCTGTTAGGAAGGGTGGCGACAATCAAAATGAATGTTTTGCCAAGATTGTTATATTTATTTCAGACTGCACCCATCAAATTAGATGTAAAAACATTTATGGAGTTAAATAAAATCATATTGAAATTTATTTGGGCAGGGGAAAAAACCAAGGATAAAAATGACAGTGTTACAGGATAGTAGGAGCAGAGGTGGCATGGGACTGCCGAATTGGAAAATTTATTACGAAGCAGCAATATTAATGTGGATTAAGGAATGGATAGGGCTAACCAACAGAAGGATATTAATATTGGAGGGACACGATTTGCAATCAGGATGGCACGCATTTCTTTGGGGGTAGAAGAGACAGTCATATTTCCATAGGCACTATATTAGGGATACATTAATACAGGTATGGAAGAAGATCAGGAAAAAACACTATATGAAAATACCTGCATGGCTGTCGACAATGGAAGCCATGATTTACCCAAATAGCTTAGATATCAGTAAAATGGTCAAATACAAAGAATTATTGGATAATCAAGGGAAATTAAAAATGAATCAGGAATTAAAGGCACAGGATGTAAACATTGATTGGTGGCCATACCTTCAACTTCAAAATAGATATAAAAAAGACATAGAGGAATTCGGAATATATACAGAATATCAACAAATTGATACCAAAGCTCGCTAGATTATGATGGATGTAAAAGAAAAACAAAAATAAATAAACAGGCAAATATTAGAGAACAAAACCTTTTTTCTTTAACTTCATCAACAGTATACTCACATGATATTATTTCTTAAAGATAAATATTAAAACATACAGTAATATGTTTCAGAAACTTATTTTAATGTAGAAGTTTGATTTGCATCGGTATATTAGCTTGCAGTGATTGCTTTCTGAAATTTCCTGGTTTATATAACTAACACAAGAAAAGAATTGGGGTTTTTTTAATGGAAACTTGATAGCGCTCTATGTGCTTCATTTGAAGGAAAACCATTCCAATAGAAAAACTGACTGCAGAAAGTGCCTTATATTGGAAAGCTCTTTGTGAGCACTTGAAATCCAAAGGAGGAGAAGAATTCTTAGAAGAAGTCTTGCCAGAGCCTGCTATCTATGCAGATTATCTGTTGAGGTAAATTAACAGAATTAATTCAAAAATTGCAATGTCAGTTCAACATATCTTCTGCTTTAATCTTACAGTTATCATTCTTATTAGTATTAAGATGTTAAGATTCTCTGATGCCATTTTGGAATAAGCATTTTGGAATAACTGGTTTTTAGAAGATATGTTAATAATGAAGATATCTGATGGGCATAGGATGCTGCAGAAATAATGGGATTAAAGCAGATTGGCTCAGTTGTGTAGTCAGATTTACAATACCATGCTGTGTAAAGGAGAAATTCTTTCAGATGTCTTATGATTTTGCATTGTCTGTCTAAAATTTTCTATATTCAGCCATTGACAAAGATCAGGAGAAAACCCAACACCACCTTGCTGTCTCTGGGAAGTATGTTGAGCTGTAATTTGAAAGGGCTGTGAATTAATACAACAGCCTGGGATTGACAAGGAGATAAATCTTAATCCCTTTTATGGAATAATCATTTTCTTATCCTTAAGCTACTTTCAAAGCATTCCAGTACTCAGTCAGGAAGAAAAGGAAGATCTGGCGTGCATTGAACAATTGATGACCAAGGAATTTATAGGTCAGCAGTTAATTCTAATGATTGGTTACATGGATATCACCGAAGAAGGAGGCAGGTAAAACTGTAAAAAAAACAAAATCATGCAATTGTTTTATGCAATTGTGAGGGATAATTTTTTTTTACAAGATATATTTTAAAATGTGTATAGAAAGGAACAGGTTGACTTGGAAGGATATTATCTAATGATATTCCTTTGAGCAAACCAAGTTAACATATTGATATCAATTCAAGTGGTTTGTAAATTTTCCATTCATAGTTCTGAGCCAAAGGGGTATAGTACTTCTTACAATCATGTGATATAAATGTTTTATAGTAGAAAATAAAGTAACAGTTGCATTGATTTCAAAAATCGGGGAGAATCTGGGTGGTCTAAAAACATTTTCAGAACCTCAATTGCATACCTCATCCACAGTGAAGAAGATGATGTTGCTTTTTCCATGTAGAGAAAATATGTCGTCAGCAATACAATCTCCCAATACATCCCATGACTTCTCTGTTGTGCTCCTTGTCAAGACCCATGTATGAAAGAGTGCGGTTCATATGCTTGACTTTTTTTTTCATTGAGATTCATATTTCTGAGTCCCATTCCCTAGTATTATCCAGTCCTTTGGAAGGACAACAGGGAAAATCCAGCTTTGCTGTTCAGTTTAGTTCCTCCTCTCTCAGAGAATCATCAGATGTTGAGGGAAAGGATCACCCAGAAAAAATGGATTCAAAAATATAAATGGGCAGAGAGTAGAAGACTATCAAAAGAAATAGTTGAGATTTAAGAATATCCAGTTGACCATCTAGTCTGGGCATTTGTCCAGCTGCAGAATATTTTCACTCTAAAATGTTTCCCTTTTCATAGAATTTCAGGGAGTGATAGTTGGAGTGTGTAGTGGAAGCAGATAGCACTGTAGCCAAATAAGCTTTTTTCTCTGTTTCAGTCTGAGTTTATCTTTTATAGGGGAAGAGTTTTTCCTTGTTTTATAATATTCCTAAGCAGAGAAGAAACCACAATTGTAACATTTGGATTTGAAAGTTTGTTCATTGGCAGGAAACAGTGATGTCTATATATTAGAAATACAGGCACTAACCCACCCCCAAATAATAATTCCTTTTTTTTTTAATTTTAAATTTAAAAAAAGTATATTTTTTTAAAGGAAGAGAATGCTAAGTGTCCTACAAAAAATTATTATGATTCCAACCACGTCAGCATCCCTTGTATCCCATCTTATGGAAAAGTTGCTCTGTCTTTTGAAGGATGATGACCGAAGGATCCAGATGGTATGTTCTTTTGGTTGCAATTTTGAAACTTTAATCCTTTAGGGAAGTCTTCAGAGCAATTGTGTTAATCAAATTATCTGTTTTGAATCCATTTCTCCTTTGTAAACAGTTCGCTTTTTTGGATGTTAAAAAAAAAATCAGTTGAATAGAATTGTCCCTGACAGTTTTGAGTATAAATATTCATATATTTAGAAAAATTACAGAATACAGAATAACGGAGCTGGAAGGGACCTTGGATGTCTTCTAATCCAACCCCTTGTTCAATCTATACCAGGGGCCTGAACCCCCGGGCCACAGATTGGCACTGGTTCACAGCTCGCCAGTAATTGGGCTGTGCAAGCAAGCAAAGCCCCATCCGTGCAGGTGTGGGACCTAGATAGCGTGTGAACCCCCCACCTCTATCTTGGTCCACAGAAAAACCGTCCTCCATAGAACTGGACCCTAGCACCCAAAAGGTTCAGAGCCATTGCCTTATACCATTCTGGACAATGGCTGTGGTTGTGTAATTTTTTTTAAACCTCCAGCAATGGAGCACCCATGACTTCTGGCGACAAGCTGTTGCACTGATTTGTTGTTCTCACTGTCAGGAAATTTCTCTTTATTTCTACATTGGTTCTCTCTTTGATTAGTTTCCTAATCATTGCTGCTTTTTCTGCCTTTAGGTGCTTTGGAGAATAAATTGATCCCTTTTTTTCTGTGGTAACACCATAGATATTGGAAGATTGCTATCATATCACTTCCAAATGATTCATTTATTTATATTTAATAAAGCACTTTTGAAGAGCTTGGCTAGTTTGTAACTGTGAGTGATCAACTATTAATATACTCACCAGATCATATTTGCTTGTCCCCCGAAAGATGAGAGACACTACTAACCGTGTTTCCCTGAAAATATGACTGGGTCTAATTTTCTTTTGACCCCCCCAAAAAACAGCTTCTTTTCAGGGGGTCTAATTATTGAGCTCTTTTATCAGCTACAGATGCCCTCCGGAAGGCATCTGAAGGCAAAATGGAAGCCAGGGGGTGCCGCGCACATCAAGCTGGAGCCCATTTCTCAGCTCCAGAGAGCTTTCCAGAAAGGCCCTGATGGCGAAATGGAGGCTGGGGGGGCGAATATGCATCTCAATCCGGACCTCGTTTCTTGTCTGCAGAGGGCTTTCTGGAAAGCTCTGATGGCAAAATGGAGGCCGGGGGTGATGCATGCGAGCGGCAAGTGGCAAGTGGCCGCAGAAGTGGGCCTGCAAGGTGAGGCAGGTGTCAGGGTGTGCGAGGCCTGGTAAGTAGGGCAGCACCACCCCTCCATCCTCACCCTAGTTTAAATTTTACCTTTGCACCTTTCCCTACCCCCTGCACCCCGGGGTGAGTGAAGTCTTAATTAGGGGTAGGGCTTAATTTTAGCACATGCGTTCAAAAACGTGATATGGCTTCTTTTCGGGGTGGGTCATATTTTTGGGGAAACACAGCAGTTTTCCTCCCAGTTCTAAAGGTTTATATTCCTGATTTGGAAATCAAGCTAGATGGGCTCAAGACCATCATGCTTGCTCTTCCTCATTGAAAAGTCAGTATGGGAGAAGATTTGGGGCACAGAGGTTCAAAATGATCTTAGGATGCTCAAGATAACTTTTACTAAAGCAGACTCTTTCCAAGGATCAGGGAATGCTATTTTCCTCAAAACCATGAGCAATGAGAAGGCTTCACATGAAGTTTTGTGGCTATGTAAAGATTAGGGAGTTTTTTTTTTTTAATGATGTGAATTTCTCTTAGAGGACCTCCAGAAATGAGTATTGTGTGTTTAGCTTTATGACAGGAATAAAATAAGCTCGTCAGACTTGTTTCAATTTCAGGTTGATGCTTATTTACATTTTCAGGTTGCTGAAATAATTTCAGAGGTGCGGGAAACCATTGTGACAGTAGACAAGAAGCAAGACGCAAGTGAGATAAGGAAACAAGAGCTTAAGGTATGGACAGATTGTGCCACTTCTTTAGTAATTTAGTCAGGGCTTTTTTTCTTCTGAGAAAGGTGCCGGAACGCACCCCCCCTCGTCGCGCTAAAAAACCCGGAAGTGAT